>VZRI01001788.1:25753-58549 GCA_013397515.1 Upupa epops | reverse complement strand
CTCTCCAACTACCTGAAGGGAGGTTGTAGAGCGGTGGGTGTTGGCCTCTTCTCCTTGGTGACTGCTGACAGAAGCAGGGGCAGTGGTCTGAAGCTGAGTCAGGGGTGGCTTAAATTAGATCTTAAGAAGAAATTGCAGACAGAGTGGTTGGGCACTGGCAGGGCCTTCCCAGGTAGGTGGTGGAGTCCTCATGCCTGGAGGTGTTGAATTGTGTAGCCATGGTGCTTCATGCCCTGCTCGAGTGGCAACATCGAGGGGGTTAGTTTGTGTTTGTCAGTCTCTCAGGGATTGGGGTTTTTTGTTGGTGTGGGGATGGTTGGACTCAGCTCTAGGAGATCCTTTGCAACCAGGGTTATTCTGTGAATCTGTGTGACTGTTTTTTATTTGTATTTTTGAAGGGCCGTCTGATAGTGTTTGATTTGGTTTTCATTCCAGGATGTCCTTGTGACATCTCTACTGCATTTTCTTGCTAGGGGATGGGTTGTGTGGTAGACGTGCTGAGCCTGTAGCATCCCTGACACAGCCCTTTGGGGTCCTGTTAGGCCCATCAGTGCCACTGGACGTGCTGCTTCTTTGTAGCTTCAGTCCCCAGAACAGGGAAAGCTCTGTTGGTTGGGTTCAGCTCCACGTGCTTGGCACTGCATGTGGTCGTGCCATAGCCTCCCAGTTTCACCAGCCTGGCATTGTTTTGTTAATTACTTGCAGGGGAGCAGTCAGTGACCAAACTGACTTCTGACACATCTGGTCTGGATAAAAGGAGGCTTGAATGTTGTGGCCCAGTCTGAAGCTGCAGCTTAGGATGTCACAGTGATCATGGCCACTGGGATGCAGGGCAAGTGTCAAACCTCAGTCTGGCAGTGCTGTTTGTACTTGGCAGGCATGGACCACTCGATGAAGTGGTAGTGGTTTCTCCTTGGGGTTGGGTGGCCTTCAGCTCAGACTGCCCCTCACCAGGTTGGCCCGGTCTGTGAAAGTGAAACTATACAGTCAGTTCCTGCCTGCTGCGTCCTCTAGAAACCCTGAAGATCACTGTTGCATGGAAAGGTTGAGTTTATTTAGCCTAACTGGAAAATGGCTCTCTAAACAAAAATTAACAGCACTCATTTGTGGTCTGGTACTGGTTTTTTCTGGTCTAGAGTTAACGTTCTCCGTAGCAGCCTGTACGGTGCTATGGTGACAGCTGTCGCCGTGCACTTCAGATACATCTGAAAGCCGTCCATTCTCAACCCTTCTGCTCCATTTCTGTCAGTCCAACGCTGACTCAAACCGACCCAGAAGAGCATCGGCTTCTGTGCCGCTTTTACTCTTCTTTAAGGAACATAAAGAATCCCTGCTTACCTTTCAGCGTACAGAGAGGTTCCAGTGTGACGGCCGTCGTTCGCGCAGCGTTCATCCATCGAACGCTGTTCGCATTAATTTTCCTCCTCCTTCCACACAAGCAGCCTTTCTTTGGCGCTGAAACCCCTTTGTACGTTCCATCGCCGCACGCCGACCGCCCGAGCAGTTGTCCATTGTGAAGGCGAGCCCCTCTCTCTCTCGCAGCTGCGTTCCAAGGACTTAGTGCAGCGACAGCCATTGGCGAGAGCCGCTGCGGGCGGCAGTTGCGTGGTTCCACGACCTCCCCACGCCCCGGCAGGAAGTGAAAGGGCTGCGGGTAGTCAGCGGTGCGAGGGCTGGGTGTAGGCAGGCACACGCAAGATGGATGCCAAGAAGGGTTAGTCCCTTTTCCTTTGCTTTTCTTCCGGTAGCCGTGAGTTTAATTTGCTTGTAGATCTCAAGGCTTTTGATTTCAGTTTGTAAAAGCAAGAGGGTTAGGTCAGGGTGGGGTGTTTTTTTTAAACGATTATCAGGCTAGAGATTACCAAACCGGTTCTCAACCGTTCGGACTGCTCTGTTTTAAGTTAAATACCTGTGAAAGAGACTTAAAACGCGGTGCTAAACCTTGTGACGGTGATTTGGAAGCAAAATGTAATTGGATGAGCTGTGCATGTAAGGCACGGATGCTAGCAGAGCTATTTTTAGACGTGCCAAGTGACAGTTCATGCTTACCAAATGTAGGCAGCTGTTCTTGCTTTAGCATAGGCCTGGGGTGCTTGTATTAAATGCACAAAATTATGCTTCATACTATATAAAAATCAAGCTTCCTGTGAGGAAAGGTACAGCCTGGCAGGGGCTGTTGCTGAGTAATGGGTTGGGGGGGGTGTTGTTTTCCTATTGGGGTTGTTCTTGTTTCTTTAATCTGCTGTGAATATCTAGTATCTGAGTTAAAGCCAGCTGCCTCCAGTAACGCTTTTAATCTTTACTTTAGAGAGAAATGCAAATACCTGCTTCTGATTTCCTGGTACCCTTTCTTAAGACTGGCAGTTATGGATGGGCTTTGCAGTGACTGACATCACGGAGTTACTCTGAGGAATTTACAGTGAAGCCAGCTGTATCTGTTGCTAAGCTGAGGCTGGGTTGGTAGTACAAAAGGAGCCTGAGACAGAGGGGGGTGGGGAAATGCTTGATGTGCATAGTCCCTCTGATCAGACATGTCAGAAAGTGGGGAATCTGATTGTTGAGTAAGGGTTGCTAGGGATGGTTTGACGTTCGTGGGGTGTTTTAATTCCAGCAATTTACCTCTGTTTCTCCTGTTCTAGAAACTGTCCTGCAGATGAATTACTGTGTTAATATTCCTTACAGCTGGCTGCAGGTGTAATGTGCTACTGCTTGTAAAAAGTGGCTTCCCATGAAGCTTTAAAGGGCCCCACCATCAGTGGAGGAGACCTTTAGCAGAGGGGGGAGGTCTCGTTTACAGAACTAATGCTGTCTGCAAGTGTCGAGGAGAAGGGCTCATACTTGGTGTGTCACACGATAGGCAAGCAGCACCCAGATCCAAATGTATGGATGCTCAAATTGCAGAACTTAAAAATAAATACAGTTTCAGTATTTAAAACAAATATTCAGAGAAATTAGGGCTTTTAAATGAATTTCTGGTGAGATTTAGGAGAACAAAATGCACCCCCTTTTTTGTTTTAAGACTGGCTTTGGAAAATCTTGCCCAGGGGTTCTGGATACTTGCAATGTAGTTCAGGTTTACAGTGATTTTTAAGTCAAGCTCACCATGTTCGTTTTAAATCCCCTTTAAGTCCATTTTACATGCTAAACTTGCTTAATTTAAGAGGTAGGGAGGTGCTAATTGGCACACGTTTGCAATTAGAAGCAAAGCCAAAGAAATTAAGAAAAGGTAGGGATTATAGCCTGTGCAAAAGGAATTCTACGATGCCTTTCACATGCTTGATTTGTGTGAATATTAAAGTTGCTCTTGCTTAGAGCTCTGTTTGACATGGAAAACAGAAATGCAGCTCTGTAAGATGAAGAGACTCGGTTGAGTAAGAGGTCAGCAGGGCGCTCGGGTAGGTTGAGCTGCAGTTTGACAAGGACTTCAGATCGGTGCTGTTGGGAGAGCAGGAGCGTCATCTCCTTCAGTTGGCTGCTCTATCTCTCACCCCATATGGTTGGAGAGTCACATGTTGAACCTCAACCAGAATCTGATCTGGCTGCCTCCTTTAGGGTTTTCTTGTTTGTGGCTGTCTGGGCACAGAGAAAACCAGGCTGGTCCTGTGAGTGGCCGCACAGAGGGTAGGAGTAGAACAGTGTGGGCTGGTGAGGCTGTCTCTGTTCCCAGCAATTTTGGTTTGTGGTATTTTTTTAGATGCTGCAGCTGTAACCAGGCTCTGCAGGTAGAACTTGAGGACACTTCTACTGAAGCATGAATGAAATATTTAGATAACAAACTTTGTGATCACAATGGTGGGTTTAAGCTTCTGGCAAAGGGTTCTCATCTTTCCAGAGCCTGCTTCAACGCTGTGAAATTACACTGTAGCCCTAGTGGATCTTCCTGTTGTTGTAACTACAAAGGGATCATGCAGAATTTGTCCTGCAGAGCCTACAAAGTGTTTAGTGTTGGTGCCTTCTCTCATGTCGATCCTGTAAGAACAGTAGCTGGATTTTATATTTCACTGCTCCTTTACATTCAGAGAGAGAAGCTGTCCTGGATCATGGTACATTCACTTGCAGTCAACTTTGGTGATGATTAGGATGAGTTATATCTTTACTATTAGTGATCCTAAATGTACTAACTTATCATTTACTTTGTTCTATATTTAATATTGCTATTAACAAGCAGTTTTTATGCAGAAGAATATATTCCTGTGAAAAATCTAACCTGTAGAAAAGGTAGAGTAGCTGTGCTTATTGTGTTCTCATCATGCAGTGCAAGATCCCCTGTCCTGTTCTGTACTTCATGGGTTCAGTAAGGTGATCACCATCTAGATGCAGCATCATCTCAAACCAAGCAAAGCCATTACCTGTGACTTCGCCTGGGTGTGTATTAAACAGTGATGCTAAGCATGGTGTAATAGAATCACAGAATTGCTGAGGCTGGAAAAGCCCTGAGCTCGTCCAGCCCGGCCTGGGACCTAACATCACCACAACAGCAAGACTAGGGCACTGAGGGCCACAGCCTCCAGGGATGAGGACTCTACCACCTACCTCCCTGAGTAGTCCATTCCATTCAGTGTCTGATCACACTTTTAGGAGGGTTGCTTAAGATAGATCACTTGTAAATCAAATTTAAGTTTATTTGGCATTGGAGCACAGCAGGTCTCCTCTGGATTGGAGTTTAAGTGAGATTATTCCCTCTCATGGTTTGGTGTGTCACCCGTGATCAGCATTATAAACTCCCATGGGAATATCTGTGGCTGGAAGGAAGCAAAATGAGCTGCTAATGAGTAAAAATGAGCGGTGTCTTTGTCTCCACCAGACTTGCAAAGATACGATAATAGTTCGGAGATCTGTTAGCTCCTGTCATTTGTCCTAGCAGGTAATTGGAATCAATCTGAGTGACCTCCACAAAATGCACAAAAATAAGATGAAATGAAGGACAAACTGCTCTGGTTCTGATGCAGAACTCAGCGCAGGGGTTGAAGAGATTAATTTTGACATTGCTTAAGGGCAGAATTGTTCTTAAATTTTCAGCAGTTTGGTTTGTGGAAATGCTAGTAACAGTAATCCCCGTAATCTGAAGTCCAGTGTGGAATCAATGCTAAAATAACCTATTCCCTGTTATAATTTCAGCTCTGGTTTGACAGTGAAACCACAAGCTCCGTTCTTGATGACTCTCGGCATCAAGCATATCATGTTTTACTGTCTTCACCTGAAGGTGAAAGGTATCTCGTTCTAATTTCTTATCTCCTTAAATTTTCAGTTGTTGACCTCCTTTACTGGCGAGATATTAAGAAGACAGGAGTGGTGTTTGGTGCCAGCTTGTTCCTGCTGCTTTCGTTAACAGTGTTCAGCATCGTGAGCGTGACAGCTTACATTGCCTTGGCTCTGCTTTCCGTGACGATCAGCTTTAGGATATACAAGGGAGTTATCCAGGCAATCCAGAAGTCCAATGAAGGCCACCCGTTTAGGTGAGATGTTGTCTTTCATTTGAGAAGTCTGTTGTTGTTGATGTCTGTGCTGTCCTGTGTTGGGTAATCATGCAACTAGTCCCTGTACTGAAAAAGCTGTTATCCCCAGCCTGTGACTCTTCTTTCAGTCTTTCTCAGTAGTCACCTTGCAGCAGTGAGGAACTGGGCTCTTGGAACAGGAAATTGTCCTGGGAAAAGTAGAGTTCCATTAAAAAAAGAGTTCCCTCCATCTGATGGATAATGTCTGTTTCACAGTGGTACAGACTTCTGTCAGTGGTTTGCATTCTGATGATGCACAAGATCTTAGAACCCTCATAGTGAGGCATTTCTTCCTGAGGCAACAGAACAGGTTGCCCAGGATGGTTGTGGTTGCCCCCTCCCTGGAAGTATTCAAGACCAGATCGGATGGGGCTTCGGGCAACCTGGTCTAGAGGGGGGGTGTCCAGGCCTATAGCAGGGGAGTTGGAACTAGATGATCTCTGAGGTCCCTTCCAAGCTAAACTGTTCCATGTAAGGAATCCCCAGAGGTGCAACACTTGCAGTGCAATATATATTCATCAGAAATCAGAGTGTGGCAGGAGATACCTTTCTGGAGCTTTGGGGTTGATGGGGTTTTGTTTTGTTTTTAAGAATACCCTTTCAATTTGTGGTCTGATAAGTAGCAGCATCATTGCAGTCTCTGCATGCAAGGCTGCTTTACCATCAGTAGAGTCCAGGCTCACTGCAGCCTGCCAAGATCGGAAATGCAGTAGTTTAGACTCTGCTCACTGCTTAAAGCAAAGAGCTTGAAGGTTTCTCTTTGAGAACTTAAACTGATCCTATGAGTCAACGCCTTCAGCTTTGGAACTAAGTCCTTGGGACGTACTGTGTGTACACTTCCCTGCGGTGTGGGAATCATCCTGTCCTGTGGGGAGTCCAGTGGGAATGAGTGTTGCAGAGCTGCATCTTAGGAGAAATAAAATCTTCCTTCATGTGTTAATTACTGAGAGGACTTGTTTCCTGTGGCCATGCCAGCCCTGTCCCACACTGTCCAGACTTGCTTCTCTTCTTTTCTGAAGTCAATGAAGTGGTTATGTCTCAGCTTCCCTTGCACCTTCCAGAAACCCTTCCAGAAACTCCAGCTTCCCCTTTATTTGCAGCTCTCTTACTAACCTTGTGGTCTTTCCAGTTATTCTCGTTCTCTTCCCTCTCATCTCCAGTAATACAGACAGAGTACAGTGTTTCCTCTGTTTACCTCCATTCCTCACTGACTGTGTGTGGTTGCTCACTTGCCTGGGGAGGCCAGTCTGTGCCTGCAGGACGCAACTTGAAGGGAGAGAAGGAGGAGTATTTGCTTTTAAACTTAGACCTGATATGAAATGTAATTGGTGCCGACACTCAGCACAGTAGTATAAAGCATCGTCTATCTCTTGTAAACTCGGGGGTTGGTTTGGCTCCTCTTTTTCCCCACCATCACTGAATCACAGAATTGGTGAGGTTGGAAAAGCCTTCTGAGCTCATCCAGCTCAGCCTGGGACCTAACATCAGCACAATCGCCTAGACCAGGCACTGAGTGCCACAGCCAGGCAACACAGCCTTCAACACCTCCAGGGATGGGGACTCCATCACTGACCTGGGCAGTCCATTCCAGGCTGTGAGCACTCTTCGTTAGGAGGGCCTTCCTAATACCCATCCTAACTCTCCCCTGGCAGGTTCAGGTCCTGCCTTCTCATCCTGTTGTTAGTTGCAAGGGGGAGGGCTGNCAGGATGCCATTGGCCTTTGGTGCCACCTGAGCACCCTGCTGGCTCCTGCTCAGCCGGTTATCACCCAGCACTGCCAGGTCCCTCTGTGCCAGGCTGCTCTCCAGCCACTCATCCCCCAGTCTGGAGCTGCAGGGGGTTCTTGTGGCCAAAGTGTAGGACCCAGCCCTCGGCCCTGTTCAACCTCATCCTGTTGTCCCCTTCAAGACATTCTTGTCCAGCATACCTGGGCACTTGCTCTCGATAGCTTTAATCACAGGTAGTCTGGTTTTACTTCGAGCTGAGAGTTCCATTTTCTTTTTGTTTCGACTATTGAGTGTGGTGCTGTGAGCTGAGAAGGCCGTGTGGGTTCAGGCCATGTGGATGGCAGAACGCAGCCTTGAAACAGCCACCCTCTGTAGTTACTGTTTACTGTTTGAAGCGAGTTAATTCAGTTTGGACTTGCCACAAGGCTGTGTTTCTTTACATTTAAAGACAGACAGAGGAGCCTCTGCCATGCAGTTTTGATTTTTAAGAACCTCAACACCAAACCACCCCAGAGCAGAGTCCCCTTTCCTTAAGTGAAAGTAAAAGCTTAACAGCTGCAGTTACTACAGACTTGGTGCCCTGTCACAGATGGGCTGCACCCCTCCTCCTTCTCCTCCTCCAAATTGCTGTCTTCACAGAGTCTGAGCTGCCCCTGCAAGTACAGGTACAAGTCGCAGTGTAGGCGGGAGAGCCCTTCTCCAGGTAGCAGCATACATCTTTCTGGTAACCTCAGAAATGCCTTCTAGAGGCACGAGTGGATGTGTTGCCCTTTAGGATTGTGTTTGAGAACCAAATCTAAAGTCTCTGGTGGAAGATGCTTGAAGAGCAACATGGGTTACTTCTGTTCTACCTGTTCAGCTTTCCTCATAGGGTGAGGTTTTTCCCTTTACAGCATAGGAGTGCATGCTTGTATTGTGTGTCTGTAACACCCGTGGTTTCATCCACTTCTCTCCTGTCGCAGGGCTTACCTGGAGTCTGATGTAGCTGTGTCTGAAGAGCTCATTCAGAAGTACAGCAATGTTGTGCTTGGTCACGTTAACAGCACAGTCAAAGAGCTGAGGCGTCTCTTCCTCGTTGATGACTTGGTTGATTCTCTGAAGGTAAGTTTCGTTCACCTGCAGATGTGCTCGCCCTCTGTAAATAGATTCCTTGCTGACCCAGGTTGGCAAAGCTCACTCGTCCCAACAAACGTGAACGAACAATAGCGTCTTGGGTGCGGTGTAATAAATAATGAGTGGTAGTTTGCTTGTTGGAAGCAGTAAGCCCTTTTGTCTCTCAAGCTCTGTGTTAGCCATGCTGAGCATAAAATGCAGTAACAGCAGATAGCTTCATAATTTCCTAGAATGGTTCGGGTTGGAAGGGACCTTAAAGATCATCTAGTTCCACCCCCCCTGCCATGAGCAGGGACACCCCCCACTAGACCAGGGTGCTCAAGGCCTCATCTAGTCTGGCCTTGAACACTTCCAGGGAGGGGGCAGCTACAACCTCCCTGGGCAACCTGTTCCTCTTGGCACCCTCAAGGTGAAGAATTTCCTCCTGACTTCCAGTCTTAACCTCCCCTCTTCCAGCTGGAAACCATTCCCCCTGCTCCTACCACTCCCAGCCCTTGAAAACAGCCCCTCCCCAGCTTTCCTGCAGCCCCCTTCAGGTACTGGGAGGCTGCTCTGAGATCTCTCTAGAGTCTCTTCTTCTCCAGGCTGAACAGCCCCAACTCTCTCAGCCTGTCCTTATAGGAAGGGAGCTCCAGCCCTGCAGTCCTTCTCCTGGCCCTCCTCAGACCATGATCTGCACCCCGAGTCAAGCTCTGCCCGTGTAGCTGTTACACCTCCTCACTCAACAGCAGAAACGTTTTAGGAAAACAGGGCATGATCTGTGTTTTGGGCCTGATTGTCACAGTGTGCTTGGTTTGCTCATTTCTGTCTGGAGAGCAGCGAGCGGTTGGAGCACACTTCTGTGCCTTACACAGTGCAAGCTCTTGCATCTGCATTTTGCTGGAAGAGGGGCCTGAGTGAAGCCCTCTCTTCACGTGGAATGAGGGGGCTCATTTCAGTTGCAGGGTTTGGGAGTCAGTAGCTGCTGCTTTCAGTGCTGCAGATCCCAGGGATGTAGCTTGCAGGTTACCCTGCTCTGTGCAGCATGACCACCTCAAGTGCTTTCCTCTGGTGTTTGCTGAGGGTGGCAGAGCAAAACTTAACAGTGAGGAGTAATTTCAAATCAAATGCAAAACGAAAGGTCTGGCTGAAAGCCTTTCAGGTTGGTCCTGTGAGAATCATGCTCTGTCCTTTCAGGCTAATGGCCTGTCTTTGTTTTACCAGCAGCTGTTTCCTTACAGAGTGTTGTCTGCTTTTGGGGGGGGTGTTGCTTAATCTTCTTGAAATTGCACTTATCCTCCTGTAAATCCCCTTCTCAGTGCTTTGTGAAGTCCTTTGAGTTGCTGTGGGGTAGGGGGAAGGGGTTGCTAGTGAAACCTGGAGGAAAATAGGAAGGCTCTGGAGGTCTTTGTATTTGTGGGATGGAAACCAGAGGCGGATTTTGGGATCTTAGTAGAGTTCTACATCCAGTTTCTCGTTTTGGTTTGCCTGAAACAGAATGTGAGCTGGAAAAGCTGCAGTTGATGCTGTGAAAGACTCTTGCACTGTGAGTCCTTTCCCTCTGGAGAAAGGAAACACTGGAAGGCTGTCAAGTTACCAGGGCTCTGCTGCTCCTGATAAAGATAAATTTTCATAGAAGGGAAAGGGGAGATGAGAGAAGAACCCTGAGATTCTGTAATCATCTGCCTGCTCCTAAGGGGTTCCGCAGTAAAAGGGCTGTTGGGGTTTTTTGAGGCGGCTGTGCGTTCTCGCTTCCCAGTCGTTTTAGTTGATGTGACTGGTATCAGCCACTTCAGTCATAGAATCATCATGGCTGGAAAGGACCTCCAAGCATCGGGAAGTCCAGCCCTCATCCCACCATCTTCCATTTCACGGCAGAAAGGCTTCAGCGATGCTGTGAACCGGGTGTCTTGCCAGTGTCTTGATACAGGGGCTGTGTTTTGGTGGCTAAAGCCTCCCACCGCTCTTCACTGGCCTGATCCGTAAGGAGCTGGGTGTTCGTGTTTAGCTGAGTACTTGGGATTCATCATTGCAGCATCTCAGGCCTCAGCCTCGACCAAAAGAATTCCTGTCCAGTGCTGCAACTGCCTTTTGATAACAGTCTGGGGAAGAAAAGGGAAGTGACTCTGTTAATTGTGGTTCTGAAGGACACAGAGCTGCGGCGTTCAAAGGGCTGAGGTTATTTTGCCAAAGACAAGTTTGGATCTGGCTAACAGCATCACAGGAAAACTTCATGATCACAAGGCCCCTTGTGCTGCTTCAATAATGAAGCCCTTTGTGATCTGTTCGTCCCGGTTCCAGGAATTCCCACACCAGTTGTGTCGAGATCACCACCCCTTGCAGCAAAGGGGGCAGCCAGCGAGCAGCCAGCTGCTGTTGCAGTTCAAGCTGCTTTGAGCACCAGGCCTTCAGAGGAATTGTGTCAGGAGGAGAATTAATTCCAGTCAGAATGTCTTAAAGGCACTCCCCACAGCTCCTCAAACGCCATGATTTGGAGGAAGGACGTGTTTATCCAGCTGAACTAATTCATTTCCCCTCTCTTCTCCTGACATTTAAAGCTTTTTATGTAGGTTAATTAGTCCAATTTATGGTGGTTAGGAGCAACCCCTGTATGAAACCAGGGGATGTCAGGACAGCCCAGAAGCACAAGCTAGTGATGTTCAGTTAGTGCTTGAGGTGAACACGAGGATGCTGGGCCGTTACGTAATGTAATGGCCCTCGTTTAAAAATAATAGAGCGTCTTGGCTTGTGTAGTTAAAACATCTTCACTCTAGGAAACAGCGTGTTTGTGTATGACTGGAGTTGGAGAGCCTTAGTGCAGGGAACGTCTGCGGGTCAGCTCATCGCACGCGGTGGTTCTGGCTGTAAACTGTGCCTTGTTAAGATTGCTTTCTTCTGTTATTAATGCTTCAGTCGTGAAAGTCTTAAAATGCACTCTAAATATTTACACAGGAGGTTCTCCACAGCTCTTGAGGAGTAGTTCCAGAGAAGCCTTTGCTAGAGAGTGCCAGGAAAAACTGCTCTGTGTCCCGATGCTGTGCTGTGTCAGGGCACCGTTCTGACCTGGGCACAGGTGCTTTCAGTTGGTGACCCGAGAACTCGAGCTCTTTGCTGGATTGGAGCAAATTTATAGCGAAGAACCTGATCAGTGGGTGTTTCTGGGTGCCCCCCAGACTCGCGGAATGCTCTGGGTACTGGGCAGCGCTTAATCAGTGTGACGCGGTAGGGAACAACTCGGCTGTGCTGGGGTTTTGCTGCTTTCCGTGTCATTCTCGCTGAGCAGGGCCTCACACTTCCCCGCTGTCCCTGAGCGCGTGGGAGGAGCAGTATTAGCTTTGTAGGTCAGTCCTGGGCTGCTTTATGCTTTGGGGTTTTTTATCCTAGAGCTGTAGTTGGAGTGGACTGCCCAGGGAAGCAGCGGAGTCACCGTCTCTGGAGGCGTTTAAGCAAAGACTGGACATGGGGTCTAGCTGATGTGGTGATGGGATGGGCTTGATGATCTCGGAGGTCTTTTCCAGCCTCAGTAATTCTGTGATTCTGAGAGAGGTCTTGGGGAGGCCTGTGGGTGAGGTTCTGAGTTCTCAGGTCTAAGGGAAAGACAGACCATATAAAACAGATACCAGTGGGGTTGAGGTCAAGTCCAGTTCATCCCAGGTATGTGTGAGGAGAGGAGTTGTTGTGCGAGGGGTATTCGGAGGTTTTGCCTGAACCTGTTTGCCTCTCACTGATGTGGCTGAGAGAGAGAGAGAGAGGTGGTCTCTGGGCTCACTGGTTTCCTCTCCTACCCAGTATGAATAATGAAGTGGAATTGGAAACTGCTCATGCAGCACAGTTTGTTATTGGACCCTGTTGCTGCTCTGGATGAACTTCTGGAGAGCAAAGCCTGTGTCACTCAAACGCTCCCAGCTGGATTTTGATCTTTCCTGAGCCATCAGTGCAGTGCTCACTGAGCAGGACTGGGTAGCTGTGATAATTGTTGGACTCTGGGATCGATTCATGTCTGTGGCCCCTCTGCTTTACATCAACTCACATCTTCTGGCTGGGTCATAGTTGAGCAGTGCTGATGTAAATGCTCTCCTGAGTGGGGTGGCGTTCAGCTTCAGTAACAGTTCTCGTGTGGAGGAGATGGTGGGGTAGTGATCAGGATGCTCTGGTTTGTGCCTGAAGCCAACGAGTTTAGTTTCCTGACTGCACGAGTCTGCAAGAGAGTCATTCTGAAGGGTCACAGAGCTGAGGGCTTTTGACTGTAGTAGAAGCTCTTGACTTTCCTGCCTTTGCTGGGGAGGAGGGCACACTGCGTGTACAGACTGGCTCGGGAAAGAAAGCGTTTAAAGCGCCCTGTGCAAAGAGGCTGGCATCCAGCTCCCACCCTGGCAGCGCAGAGAGCAGAACTGGGCCAAGGTTGGAATGAACGATGAGGGAATTTGGAGACTCTGCTTTATTTTCGTTAATAAACCTGCCACGATCCCTGGTGGGAAGGACTCGGCCTCACCTGTGGGGTTAACTTTGTGCCTCCAGCGGGTTGGTTACAATGAATTGTAGTGACTGAGGGAGCTCTTGAAGCAGAGTGCAGTGCATCACAGGGGTCCTGCGCTGCAGCCGCTGTGGATCCTAGTGCGCTGGTGGTTGGCAGTAGGGCTGGTTTGGGTATTTTGCTTCCATGGTGAGGTAAAAATGGATATGGTTGGGTACAGAATTGTGACTCACTTGGCTGTGGGCTAGATCCTTGACCACACCCGTGTGTGGTTTTTTTTCCTTCCCAAGCCTTCGCACCCATCTTCTCCTTGCGGGTGCCTCCTGCTTATCAGAGTGCTTCACCTTCGCTTGATAACTGTGCCCACACCTTCTCTCCCTGTTGCCAGCAGCAGCTGCCTTCCCACTGTGTCTGTCCAGGTGTTCAGTCTTCTGTGGTGTCTTGCACAGTGGATGGCCAGACGCGCTTAGCCGGTTCCAGGGCTGAGGGTCTCCTGCGTGAGCTCTGCACAGTGCAGAGTGGAGCCCAGTGCTTAGCAAGGACTAAGCGCTGCTAAATCCACTGTGTCTGACCTGGCTTCTGCTCAGGTCCTTATGCAACAGCAGAAGTAACAGGCTGTTTTCCCTGGGGAGGAATCCTTCCCAGAAATAGAGCTGACAGCCTGGCCCCCTCCCACCTCAGCATAGGTCAGAGGTGTGCTTGGGACACGGGCCACCTGGCGGAACGCAGAGGGGCTTCTCCTCCTGCAGATGCTTCTGTCAAGCTCACGGAGCAGAGCCTGCGCAGTGCAGGCAGCAGAGAGAGCAAGGAATAGGGTCTGGGTGTGGGTTTGGGCCTTGCTTGTGAAGCCAGAAGTTAGGACAGCGTGAGGGTTTAGGTGTCTTAACGGGAGGGACCTCTTTGCTTCTGAAGCTCTGTGGTAGAGCCAGTTCCCGTTCTCCAGCGCTGTTGACTTTCCTCTCTCGTGATTGTTTCATATCCACAGCTCCTGCGGGCTTCTCAGTTCAGCCACCCTTGCCATGTTAGCAGCTCAGCTGTTCCGTGTCCTCTCCCTTGCCTGACTCGTTAGGTCGCTTCTGGAGGGTGGGAGGTAGGAGCTGTGCTTGTCCTGCATTAGGAAATGCGGGATTGGAAGCGCTGCGTAAACAAAGAGGGTGGTGAGCAGGCACTGAGGCCCTGATGGCTTTGGAGTCACTGCTGCTGACTGAGACACAAGGGGCCTCCGTGTATCCTGTTCCTGAAGCTTTCGGCCATCTTGTCACTCATCTATAATTACGGGAGATGCCCAGG
Source organism: Upupa epops (assembly GCA_013397515.1). Lineage (NCBI taxonomy): Eukaryota > Metazoa > Chordata > Aves > Bucerotiformes > Upupidae > Upupa > Upupa epops. The sequence continues at coordinate 44,471 of VZRI01001788.1, read as the reverse complement.
GGTGGTGTTGGGGCCCTTTCAGAGCCTGGACGCCCTCTCCCTGGTGTGCACTGGTAAGACCCCCTGGGGGCTGACACGGTCTTTCTTCCTTTTCCAGTTTGCAGTATTGATGTGGGTGTTCACGTATGTTGGTGCCTTGTTCAATGGTCTCACACTGCTGATCCTGGGTAAGTGCCTTCACCTGTGCCCGGTACCCATCACACCCAGCAGCCCGGGGTGGGGGGGAGGCACTCAGGGCTGCTTCAGCCTGTGAGGCTGTTGCTGTGGCCCTCAGAGTGTAGAGAGACAGTGCCACCAGGGTGCTCCTTTTTCTAGGACACTGACACTGCAGGACAGATGACTGAATCGTGTGGTTGAATTCGGTGTTGTGTGTGAGCACACTGCGTCCTGCTTGTTCCTGGCGGGGTTCACCTCACTTCTGAGTGTCATCGTTACAGGGTGACTGGGGAGGAGGGGTCCTGCTGCTGTTTGATTTGCTGCATCTCTGAGGAGGCTGCTGTAGGGTGGCAGAAGCCACCTGATGCTGGCAGCAGCCTCTGGGGCCTTTCTAGAGAACGTGTATAAAGCCACAGTGAAGCAGTGAGCAGACATCCACTCTCCTAGGGAGAGTGGGAGAGCAGCCCAGCTCCTCCGTTGTGGGACGAGTGTAGACCTCTGGGCAGCAAGTTCTGTGCGCAGCTTTGTCACCTTTATTCTAGTCCCTTTTTGAAGGGGATGTTAAGCTGTGGGAACTGAGCACCATCCCCTGTCCGTGTTTAAACCTCTGCTCTGTTCTTTTGCAGCTTTGATTTCGCTCTTCAGTGTTCCTGTTATTTATGAGAGACATCAGGTGGGTGTTCTAATACCGTTCATTCCCTGCTTCCTAATAAAACCAGCTCTGGGGAAGGATAACCACGAGCGACGAGACCCAAAATTAATCTTCCAAGAAGCTTTAAAGCCTTTAAAACGCAGACCTTTCGCCCCCAGAGTCAGTACCAGGGCCCCTAAAACCAAGTTCACTGTCAAGTCCAGGCTGCCTGTGCTCTCCCTGCCTTCCCTTCCCCTTGGTCGAAGTCTGAGGTGGCTTCCCCGGCAAACAGGAAAGTGGCCTGGTTAGCCGGGACCAGCAGCGGACGCGGTGCGTTAATGCTGGGGTGAGCACTCTGGAAACTGCTTTGGGTGGAACCTCTTCAGAGCTGATACTCAGGGCTTGTGCCATGTAGCGCTGGCACAAACAAGGAGGTGGGAGCTGTTTGGGCCAGTCTGGTGCCTCTCTGGTAGAGAGGCAGGTGTAACGAGAAGAGGGAGCCAGAATCCAAGCTGTGCGGTTGAATTATAGCCCGGCCTGAGCAGGGACTGCCTCCAGCAGGTCACAGCGCAGGAGAGGGGAGCCAGCGCTGGCTTAGCAGTTCCTACTCTTTCAAAAACAGGGCTGCTCAAGGGCTGAGGAGGGGAGGAAGGAAGGCAGGGAGCTGCTGGCAGAGCCTCCTGGGCTCCTCTTTGAGGAGAGAACAAAGTGCTCTGCAGTGAAAGGAAATGCTGTAGCCCCTAAGAAAGATGGTGGCCTGTGTGTGGCTTAACCAGGGCTCCTCAATCCTCTTGAGGAGCCGAGGGCTGCTTGCAGAGGCTTTAAGCTGTTTAACGGTCCAGCCTACCTAAGCTGCTTTCCTTGCCCGGAGGAGCTGCCTGCCCCTTACCGAGGGCACCAGCTGTGCACCCTCATGCTGGAGAGGAGGCTGGGGAGCCACTAGTGTCCTGCGTGATGGCCCGTGCTGAGCCAGGGGTGAATCGATTCGAGTACTCACCTGCTACCCCCAGCCAGCCTGTGCGATCCTGCAGGCAGACACTAGTGTGTGCTATGGCTGAAGCTTCTGGAGTCAGGCGGGGACACGGGCAGGGTTCCTGCTGACAGTGGTCTGTCACGTAAAGCCCTGCTCAGTGCAGGGCTGCAGAGCTGCTGCTGGGAAGAGCTGTAACATCTGTCCTCTTGTGTTTCAGGCCCAAATTGACCATTACCTGGGGCTCGTGAACAAGAATGTCAAAGATGCGATGGCTAAGTGAGTTGGTTGTATTAACTTCGCTGTAGCAGGGGTGGGGAGGTGCTGCTGCTGTCCCTACTGTGACCGGTGCTGGGGGGAGAGGGGGGTGAAGTTAATCCAGTAGTGTTTCTAATCGAGATCTATTGAAAACCTTTAGAGACCGGTAGTTGCCGTTGAGGGGCGAGTGATGAATTCAGCAGGTCCTGTAGTCTCAGGGCGCAGCACTGCCCTGCTGCTGTGACAGTTACCTTCACGCTGCTGATTAAGACTGTGTTTACAGCTGCTGCTCTTGGCTGCTGCTTAACTGCTGCTTTTCCTCCTCTCGTAGGATCCAAGCAAAGATCCCTGGGTTGAAGCGCAAAGCTGAGTAAAAGAAAAAGCCTGAAGCTCAACTTCTCGAGAGGAGGTCGTCTCTTAAGGGGGAAAATGAAAACAATACTCATTTGGATTTACACGGGGAGGGTCAGGGAATAGCAAAGCCCTTGACATTGCAGTGCAATTTCACAGATCTTTATTTTTTAGCAACGCAGTGTTTGAGGAGAAAACAAGTAACTGTACCGACTGCCATGTGTTCATCATCTTAAGTATCGTAAGCTGCTATGTATGGATCTGAAACTAATCATCTTCCTTTCTCCTGTGTGCAGCACTGGCTAACACGAAAGAGTTGAGAACGCTGTACATTTCGCTTCCTCAGCGGTAGTCCCTGCTGCGTTTTTTTTTTCCCCCGGAGGTAGTGCGGGTGGAGCGGGGGGAACACTGCCCGGTTTGTGCACTGTGTATGGTCCGTGTAGATCGCTGCAGATTTTCTAAACTAAGATGTTTTAGGACAAGGTACCGTTTTAGCGAGTTTTGGAAGAGCCTTGCCTTTTTTGGTATGAGTAGAGCTGTATCGTGATTTTATTGTTTTATCAATTGCCAATCTATATATCTATCTCTCTGTGTTTCACCAAGCTTAGATCTTTCAGCTGCTCCACAGTGCTTCAAGCTTCAGAGTGGGGACTGAGGTCTGGACTAGCTCTGTCGCACACAAGCCTGACAAACTAAAATGTCTCTGTAATAAACACTAGCATCTGGTTTAAAAAAAAAACAACCCGGGAGAGGATGAACAAAGGAGCCTCCACATCTGTTAACCAAACCGCCAGCGTCCACTCTGTTGCACAACCGTATAGTAGTTGATTATGAGCAAATAATTCTACAGTCTCTCAAACTCTCTGATCATCTGTGGACCGAGTATCTAATGCTGCAACTGTTGTTTGGAAACCTAAACCCTTGTTCTGCAAGAAATGATAAGTGACAATTGATAACACTTTGCAGTTTAAGCTGTCTTGAACTAAGTCTGTGGAATGCGTTGTGAAATGTTACGAAAACACAGCAAAAAGCAAAAAAAAACCCCCCCCAAGTATCAATAAAGCTTATAGACATCCACCTGTGCCGCCTGCTCTGCTTTCCTCAGGCCAGGGGAGTAGGCCTGGGCTTGCTCAGCATGGCCTGAGAGCTGTTCTCTGGGGGGGTGGTGTCAGGGCAGAGCTGTGTGTGGGTGGGCTTTTCACGATTCCTTAGCTGTTGGGGGAAGGGGTTTGTCCGGTCCGGGTTTGGCACTCGTGTCCCCATAATGACCAGTGCCTGGTTCTTGCCGCTGTACCAGACACCGAAGGGGCTCAGTGATGCCTCTGCAGCCTGGAACAGCAGCTCAGTTGCCACTTTGAGAGTTGGTTATTGACAGCTTGTGTCCTGCTAGCCAGAAGATCCTCCGTTTCTTTTAGCTCCGAGACAGTGAGGGTGATGCAGTTATTCCAGGTGAAAGGAAATGGTAAAGCAAGTCCAGTGATCAGTTCAACCTGTAGAACCTGGTTGAAGTGCAGGACAGGAGTGACTTGTACCCGAGTTTATTTGACAGGGGTTTTAAGTGAAGGGCAGCTTGACCATTCAAGAATCGGCTCACGTGGTGCCGTTTCCAGTACGGTACAGGGGCACTCAGCAGTGTTTCATACAAACAGCCTAACCCTACAGACACACCGCTTTGGAGCGTTTTCCTGCAGCCACTCTGGCTTTAGGGCTGTCTTCCACTTCAGCAGTGGGTAATCCACCTGCCCCACACTGCTTGGGTTTGGGATACAGTTGTGTGAAAGGAAGGCAGATGTCCATGTAACACAGGTGCAGACTGACATCACCTCCCAGCATCACGCTGGTGGGTGGAGAAGGTTGTTTAAAACCCAGACTGCACAGGGCCCTGCTCCTGCTGGCTGTCTGACAAACTGCTCCTCTGTACAGTAACGTAAGGCATCGATCAATACAAGAGGTGGTGATGTGTGGAGGTTATGAAGCACTTTGTGTGTTGAGTGTACATCCCTCCCTCCGTCCCAGGGTTCCTTAGAGCTGGCAGCCACCATTTTACAGAGGGCAGCAGGAGAGAGCTGGCAGGGAGTTCTCAGTTCAGCTGGGACTACAGCACTACCTACCTACTGCTGCTTTTCACAGAGGAGACCAAGACCCCATTTTATTGTGGCCTTATTTCTCTTGATTAACGAACAGGCCTTCTAGGGAGGATGGAAATGGATGTTGTGCTCAAACATCCTCTCTTGTGGTGATGTTGCCCCCGGTTGTTCCTTAACACCCTCACTGGAACAAGCGGAGCTTGCTGCTTGCTCTCCACAGGCCCCTGGTCCTGATACAATGGTCGTTAATGACTGCTGCATGGCTTCACTTGCCCTTTGTGAACTACGGGTGGTTCCCCTAGCCCATGGACCTGCTGCCCTCCTGCCCCATGGTCCTGGGGATCAGGGGCTGCACAAGGAGCAATGATGAGAAGAGACCAAATGCAGCAGCAGGTGTTTCTTACCTTCAGGAAGCCACTCCAGAAGGGGAAGAATTGGGAACTAGTGATTCTAGGACGTCTTCAGCTAATTTTCAACCCTGCTGTGCTACCGTAGTGCTGCCTGGAAGAGGCTCACAAACACTTGGCACAACTGCAGTATTTGTGTTACAAATTCCTTTACTCCAGTCTCTCCCTGCGGTCTCTTCCCCTCTACTCCCAGCTTGAGTGCAGCTCCAAACCGTGGCCACAGCTGAGCTGCCCTCACAGACCAACTGTGAACAGCTTACCCAGCAGGAGTTTGTCCTACACACCAATACATAGCTTCTCGCTGTTGGAATCGGGCTGGGATTCACTTGTGAAGGGATTAAACCCCGAAGCAGGAAGCAGGGAATCACGTAAGTACAGAGCGGGAAAGGGTGTTCATGGTTAGCCCTCTGTGTGGAAGTTATAGCACCGTATGTTGAAAGCAACTGGTGGGAGGCAAGACTCTAGCCCGTACTACTAGAAAATTATTTAAAGGCACTTCATGGATAGAAAAACCTGCCAGCTCTAGCTACTCGACAATGAAATGGCCTTCAAACCAAAAGGTACTGGCCCATCCGATGACCGAACGCTGAAGCCTGGACCCCAGCAGCTGCGTGAAAGTCTGGGGTTTACTCGGCCCCCCACGCTGGAGTTCTAAGCAGGTGTGGGTAAACAAAACACCTACAACACAGAGAGTTTGGAAAGTACGCGAATGACAGGGCCCTGCGATTCCTCCGTGCGCTCCCTTCTCTGCCAGGGGGTGAATGACACAGTATTAGGCAAAAGCAGCTTCATGAGTGGACTGTTCCTCGCTGGCCTACCCGCGTTACTGAAGGATCCCCTGCAAAGCTTCAGCTTCCTGCTCCAGGTTATCAGTCTTTCTAGTGCAGCATCACATTCAGGACCGTCCTGTGAGTCATCTGAAACTGGGTCATCCGTGCAGCATCATGTGGGAAGAACAGCAGCTGGAGAGCTCGGGCAGTCGGGGCTGTCCAGGCCAGAGCAGTCACTTGGTGGTGGCAGTAGCAGCAGCAAGAGAGTCTCTGTTCAAAGGCAGCGCCACACAAACACACTACAAAGAGAGCTGAGTTACTGCAACTTGATGACAACCTTCAGCTCAGCACAGCACTGTCTGGATTCACCCGAGCCTATCGCTGCAGCCTGACCAGCAAGGTGCCAGGTAAAGCCCCAGAGTGACATGAGGCAGGCACTTCTTGTTCTCAGGTGAGGCTTGGAGCCTCCTAAACTGGTCCTTTGTGACCGCCTGGCGGGGGTGGGTAGCAGCTTTCACCGCACAGCTAGCTATCCCCTCATCCTCCTCCCAAGCAGACTGTCACCATCCAGGCAGCTATTAAGCTGGATGAACTTGTAGCTGCAGGGTGAGAATTCAGGTAACTGAGGAATTTGATCCTCATGTGGAGCTGCTTTTTACTCTCAGAGCTTCCTGCTCTCCCCCTTCCGCCCCTCCTTTATTTCCCAAAGTGGGAAAAGAAGACATCTCCTGGGAGGGAAGGGTCCTTTAATTCCCAGCATGCTGGAGCCTGTGAGAGGTGGTGAAAGCTAATGTTGAAGCTCATCTGTGGTGAGAAGAGCTGTTTGGCTGCCGGGTGTTGCACAGGCTGCTGGCTCAACACCACCTGTGCCACCGGCTGACAGAGGTGGGAGCTCAGGGCTGAGAAGCACAGACTGGGGTTCAGTTTGTGCATCTCCAGGAGCAGAAATGTCAGTCACTGGCTGAAGGGACACAGGAATGCATCCTCCGGCTTGTACTTTACTTTACTGATAAGCAAGAACCACTTGTGAGCGATCCTTGCTCCTTCCCCTCCTACCCTGTAGCTTTTTTGGCTTCTCTAGTTCTACGCTTTGCTGTACAAAGAGCCTGCGTTTAAACACGGCTGCAGTTCCTCACCTTTCCGCTTCACAGTGTCCTCTGAGCGGTACTGGAAGCCACACGCCCACTGGCTGCTCTTGTTTTTATTAGGAAAGACAGCAAAGCACCACAACACCCCAAGAGAGACTCGAGGGACCCTTTGAGAAGCCTCCTGTTATTTGAGACTTCTTTCTAAATCTGACTCCGTTCAGCCAGGATTCCTTTCCCAGCCTTGGCCGGGCAGGAACTACTCAGTTATTTTTGTGTGACTGACACCAGCAGCAGCTGTCTGATCTAAATGTTCTTCAGACAGAGCCAGGGCTCCTCCAGCACCCAAGCCTCAGAGATAAGCCCTTGCAGCGGCAGGTACGGTGTGACCCTCTCTCTCCTCGCAGAGAAGAAGGGGAGCCAGAGGGCTACAAGCAGACGCCTGACTAACACAGAAATACTGTTTTAAACAAAGCAGCAGTTACCTGCAGTCATCTCCTCCTGTGCTTATAACGTACTTGTCATCGTGAGAAAAGCGAATGTTGGTGACGTGCGCCGAGTGCCCAAAGTACCGCTTGTGTTTGGCCTGTTGGAAACAGAAGTGCAGGAATGACCATGGTAGTGGAGTGGTACGGTGACAACTCCCCCCATCCCCAGCAGCGCTGGCATCCCCAAGCTCCCCCTCATCCCAGCTCAGCACGCTGCGGGCGGCTCTGATGCCCCACCATGAGCGGCTGGACTGTGTCCTTTGAACACCCTAACAGTGTCTGCTGCGGGGTCTGAAAACGGGGGAAAGGAAGGGGTTGGATTCAGCTCAAACAGCCACTTACAAATTTTTCTGCGCAGGGGAAATCAAACAGTTTCACCAGCCCAAAGTCATCTCCCGTAACTATATTGAGGCCGGTGTGGGTCACGCAGGCACAGTTGACGTCTGCTTTATCTGCATTTCGCGGCCAAATTCCGATGACTTCATCGCCGAGAATGCTGCTCCGAAACCAAGCGGAAACCAGAGTGTTAGACCCTAAGATACTGCAGCGAATGTCGTCTCGGAGAGCACCACAGGAGCACCCCTTTCCTGTGTGTCTCACACCCTCTCTAGGTGCAAACCCCAAGGTTTGCCTCCTCTGAAGCCACTCGCAGCATTTACTGTGAGCAGCTTACTGAGCTATGGGCTGCTCTCCCTATGGGCAGATACGGACCCTCCCCCAGGGATTTCTGACAGCAGTGAACTGAATTCTTGAATGCAGAGATGCTTGTCTGCACACAGAGCACTTCTTAAAACAGCTTTGCTTCTGCAGTCAGTCCTGTTTTCTCACACCTGTCTGCCCCACTGCCACAGACTGTCCAGACTCCTTAGAAATGGGCCATCTGGGGCAGGCCTCTACCCTGAGCAGTAAGAGCAGGGGGATTCTTGCTCACCTGCTCCTGAAACCTGCCTGCATTATCAGCCACTGATACGTGCCACAGTATGGCTAGGACATGGAGGGGCCAGAGAAGGGTAACAGGGCTGGGGAGAGGGCTGCAGAACAGGCCCTGTGAGGAGTGGCTGAAGGAACTGGGGTTGTTTAGTCTGGAGAAGAGGAGGCTGAGAGGAGACCTCCTTCCTCTCTACAGCTCCCTAACAGGAGGTTGTAGCAAGGCTGCTGCTGCTCTCATCTCCCAAATTCCTAATCATGGGAAGAGGGGAAATGGCCTCAAGCTGCATCAGGGAGAGTTAGACTGGATCTTAGGAAGAAGTTCTTTCCTGAGACAGTGGTTGGGCACTGGGCCAGGCTGCCCAGAGGGGTGGTGGAGTCACTATCCCTGGAGGGTTTTAAAAACCAAGTAGCTAGAGCACTTGGGACAGGCCAGCACCAGGAAAGCAAAGCTTTACACGATCCAGAGCCACGTGAGGGACCACACAGCTCCCTGCTTGGAAAGCCTGGGACAAACAGCAACAACCCTCTGCGGTGCCACAGGCCCTTGGAGTTACCACAGGCAGCAGTCCCCTACAGTTTTCCTGGGGACATTTCAAGCACTTGGTTGCCCCAGTCTTAGCTCTGCGTTACCCGTCCCCCTGTCAGGCAGAAGTGTTCTGTCACGTTTTACCTTGTCCACGTGGCCCACGTGATCTTCTCTATTAACACCGAATCTGTTATCTGCTTTCCTAGCGGGACCTCATGAACCTGACGCTTATAGGCACCTGTTGATACCTGAAATCAGGGAAGGACAACACCAGTAAGTCAATCAGTGCCCTCATTTCCTTTATGTAGAGGATTTCCACGCTCAGTGCTTGATCCCAATTCTACTGAACCAGTGACGTGTCCGAAGGAAAGCTCACATGTTACTCCAGCTATGACGTGCCTCCCAGCCTGAGGAAAGGGAAGAGGAGAACTATTCCCATGTTCTTACATCCCACAACTTCTTCCCCAGTGCTTGAAAAACGGGAGAACATCCTGCCTTCAGCACACACTATGACCCTGTCTGGGAACTGAGCTCTGTTGCGGTGGTTGGAGATCCACAGCCCGGGGGAAGACTCTGGTGTTTAGAATGGAGACCTTTCCAGAGTTCTGCGGGCCCTCCCAAAGGCAGTGTGAGTCACCTGGCTTACCTTGGGAGATTGAGGGGCACTCTGCAGCTCAGACCAGCTCTGCAAAGCCTCCCTTCACCCTTCTGCACCTCTGTCTTGACTTTCTGTCTTGTACCGAGTAAATCAGGGTGAGTACAAAGGTGGGGCTGTCTGAGTCGTACCTGAATGTACCTGCTGTCTGCAGAGAAATCCATCTGTATGACAAAACTCGCGATGTCTTTGCAGTAGCCTATTCGGTTTAGGGTGGTACCTTGAGTGAGGTCATAGAAATCCACAGTATGTTCTTGGGAACCCACTGCCAAGAACCTGTTATCTGGGCTGATCCTGTAAAATAAAACATGGTTGCACTGGGTGCTGGGGAGGCCTCCCCTCAGGTACTGGGGGCAGTTCTGGGCTACTTGCTTCAAGAGACTGAGGGATGGGAGCAGCTCCAGAGGAGCAACAAGGCTGGGGAAGGGACTGGAAGGAAAGTCTGATGAGGAGACATTGAGGGAGCTGGGGGTGTTTAGTCTGGAGAAGAGGAGACTCAGGGGGAACCTTCTCACTCTCTCCTGAAAGGAAGTGGTAGACAGGTGAGAGTTGGGCTCTTCTCCCAGACTACTAGTGCCAGCATGAGAGGGCAGGGCCTGAAGCTGCCAGGGGAGGGTTACGTTGGATGTTAGAAAGCCCTTCCTCATGGAAAGGGTGCTCAGAGCCTGGACTGGACTGCCCAGGGCAGGGGGGGAGTCCCTGTGTCTGGAGGTGTTGAAGATAAGATTGGACATGGCATGTGGTGCCCTGGTTTGGACACTATGGTAATGTTAGGTCCCAGGCTGGGCTGGATGATCTTAGAGGCCTTTTCCAGCTTCACCAGTGCTGTGATTCATGTCTGTTTCAGCAAACACAACGTTACAGAACATCTGGCCATCAACTCAGATTTTTTCTCAAGTGAGGACTTCATATTGAGAGAACAGCAACCAAACCTGCCCACATACCTGATGTCCTGAATGGCAGACTTCCTGTCTCGCTTTTTGCCCCAAACCTTAAGGCTGTTTACCAGCAGAATAACGAATTCTCCGTTCTTCATGCCAATCGCAACCATTTCCCCATCAGGGCTGTACGCGGCACATCTCGCCGGGTGACCCAGATTCACTTTGTTCAGCAGTTTCTGTGCGTGAAGGAAAGCAGAAAGCTCACACCTCCCCTAGACAAAACTCCCGAGCAAATGGAAGACTTCTCAACAAACAGGAGGTAGAACGGACACTTACTAAAAACAAGTTGTCTCTAGTAACCTAAATCTACAGCTAAACCTGAAACTTCATTTTACAAAATCCCATCCCACCAGGCATGTGTCACAGAGCAGGCTTCGGGACAGAGATGAAGTCGGATGGGAGTTCCACGCTTGCATCTAGCTTGTTGCAGGATGACTTTCACACCCGAAAGAACACGATTGAGCCAGAAGGGCTGAGAAACTGGTCTCTGTGTTGTGTGAAAGGTGTGATTCTGCTAGTTTCTGCAGCTGCCAGTCAGGGTAGGCTTCTTCCATTTCCTATGTGGGAACAAACTGGAATGCTCTTGTGCTGTCACTTAACTGATTCCATCGTAATAGGTTCAGTTTCCATATCAAACATTATCCCCGTTGGCCCAGGTAACCGCCCCTGGAAGTTATTTATGCAGCAGAAACCTTTCTGTGTTGGTTTTGAAAATCTGGGTGATCCTGCTGTGGCAGGGGGATTGGACTGGATGATCTTTTGAGGTCCCTTCCGATCCCTTATCATTCTATGATCCCATGACTGCTGACAGAAGCAGGGGCAATGGTCTGAAGTTGAGGCAGGGGAGGGTTAGATTGGATCTGAGGAAGAAATTCTTTGTGGAAAGAGTGGTTGGGCACTGGCAGGGCCTTCTCAGGGAAGTAGTGGAGTCCCCATGCCTGGAGGTGGCAAAGCACCATGTAGCCATGGTGCTGCACGCCCTGCTCAAGTGGCAGTGTGTTTGTCAGTGTCTCAGGTTTTTTGTGGGAGTGGGGACAGTTGAACTTGGGGATCTAGGAGGCTCTTTCCAACCAGGACTATTCTGTGAAAAAACTTTCCAGAACCTCCCACAGGGAAGGCACTCGGTTCTAAAGAAAGGCTCTAAGAAGGAGGGAAGCATGCCGGCCAGTAAGGCAGGCTTATTGACAGGGTCTGGGCATTAGGCAGTGACAGGACAGTCGGTGTCACCCATGAAAAAGCAGTGGTACTTACTTTGTCAGCCAGGTCCCAGATTCTTGCTGTTCCATCGTTACTTGCAGAGATAAATATGTCTTTGGAGGGGTGAGTTGCTAAGCCCCAGATTTCCCCTTCCATGTGACAGTCAATCAACAAGTTGGAAGCAGCATTTTTTTCTCCTACTTCAAGGATTTCACCGTCTTTTGTTCCCACTAAAATTTTCCCCTGGTTGTAGCCAGAAAAAGAGCAAGAGACGGGTTGTCAGTAGGACAGAGAGGCTCTATCAATATATCACTACCTCAACAGCAGTGAAGTACCAACGAATCACAGAAGTATCAAGGTGTTCACACACACAAGTTGGCAAAGCAGGATTCTTACAGCTTTGAGGCCAGTAATTGTAATATTTGGCCAGTAACACAGAAATCAAACCAGAACTTTAGGCTCAGTTAACAGGGTCTGAAGCTGCTAGGGGAGGGTTAGGTTGGATATTTAGAAAGCCCTTCCTCACATAAAGGGTGCTCAGAGTCTGGACTGGACTGCCCAGGGCAGTGGTGGAGTCCCTGTGTCTGGAGGTGTTAAAGGGCAGCTGGCTGTGGCCCTGAGTACCCTGGTCTGGCTGATCTGGTGATGTTAGGTCATGGGCTAGGCTGGGTGAGCTCAGATGTCTTTTCCAGCCTCAATAATTCTGTGGTTCTGTTAAAGAACACAATGCCTCTACTGTAGCCCCACTGTCACTGCCTAAACTGCAGGGCTTTCTCTGCAAATACTTGAAGAAAGCATAAATAAATAGAGCTTGGAACTCATTTATGGCTGCTTGGTTAGAAATACAAACCAGCAGTCCTCAGTGCTGGTGTTATCAGAGAGCACATTACGGCTCTTTGACAGTCAGACTCCGTAATGAACTGCTAGGATGGCCAGATGCCCATCATCAGATGCCCGTCATCACATGCTCCTTTCACAGCACTTACAAACAGGATTCAAATGTGCAAGAGCAACTTTAGCAGCTCAAATTATTAAGTTATTTCCACTGTTATGCACTTCGGCAAAATTCTACGTCAAACAGTAACTCTCAATAAATTCTCATTTCCTCATGACTTCAAAAAACCCCAACAAACCAGGATTATCTCTGGGTAGCTGAAGTGGCTAAGCTGTGCCTACCAGCCTCATCAGTAGGTAACACAATTCCTTTTGTCATTCAAAAAGAAAGGCATGAGACAAGGTCCTACATGGGTGAAATATGTTCTTCAGAGGCCTTCGCTCTCCCTGCACTAAGCACCAGAAATGGGATCTCCTCATGCAGTTTAAAGCCCATCACAGCTCAGAAAGCCACCGAAGGAAATGTCTCCAAGTGGGCAGACAAAGCCCCCTCCCGTGACTTCACAAAAGCCTTATGTCTCCCATCCAGCCTCCCCCAAGACAAACATGCACTGATGTGTGCCAGAGCGTGACATCTGCCACAGCAGCTCGCTCACTCACTTTTCCTCTGCAGACGGAGCGCACGCACTCGATGAGTTGGCCTGTCTCAAGCTGAAACGCTCGGCACCGTTTCATCTCTTGATCCCATAGCTTTACAGCTCCCCCTTCTTTAGTGCTGAAAAGAAGTGTGTTGTGTTACCCAGATGTCTCCTTCTGCACAGGCTACAACAAATCCCACATGTTAATCCCATCAGTACTTTTCTCATTCAATACAAAAATGCACATTGAATCACCTTCCACTGCACAAACACACCTCCCCGTCACTTCACACCAACACACATCCCTACCACGTAGACACTGTTGCACTCGTGTTTAAAACGTGACCGTATATGATGTGTAACAACCAGCCCTGCTCTGGTGAGACCTCACCTGGAGAACTGCATACAGCTCTGGAGTTTCCAATACAAGAGGACATGGAACTGTTGCAGAGACTCCAGAGGAGACCACAAGGATGATCAGGGGGCTGGAGCTCCTCTCTTATGAAGGCTGGCTGAGGGAGTTGGGGCTGATTGGTCTGGAGAAGGGAAGGCTCTGGGGGACCTTATAACAGCCTTCCAGTACTGGAAGGCGGCTGCAGGAAGACTGGAGAGGGATGTTTTATGAGGGACTCTAGTAATAGGACGAGGGGGATGGTTTCAAGCTACAAGAAGGTAGATTTAGGTTCCCCAGGGAGGTTGTGGCTGCCCACTCCCTGGAAGTATTCAAGGCCAGATTAGATGGGGCTCCAGGCAAATTGGTCTGGTGAAAGGGTCCCTTCCTAGGGCATGTAGGCTGGGACTAGGTCATCTCTGAGGTCCTTCTAACATGAACCATTCTGTGATTCTATGATTTGTTGTCCTGGCACTCAACCTCAAATCTCAAACACCAAGAAAGCTATGCAAATATGCTATTTAGAGTAAATTGAAGAAGTTACTAATCACAGTCTCCACTGGGAGAGGTTGTGTAAAATATTAGAACGTCACTTATGCCAGGCTGGCAGGAGCTCAGGCAACAAGGAGCTCATACAGCTGTTCCTATCAATTGCTAGTTTGAGGTTCAGTACGTCCTTCACGTATAATATGCATTACTGCGACCCTTCCGTGTCCTACTTACTAGTGCTTTACTAGGAGACCTGGGCATGTTACATAAAATTCAGAGTGAAAGTGCTGCAGTACAGCAACCATTTATCTCTAGGAACCACTGTGGATGTCCAAGGTATTGGAGAAATACTATTAAAAACTCAAAACACATGGGGAGAGGCAGAAGCTGTGCACTACAGGAAGATTAAGTGTCTTACGGTCTCTCTTTCCCTCCTGTAACGATGAGCCCGTCTCTGAGAGTCGTGTACATCGTGAACACTGGGCCCGTGTGAGCTTTTGCCACGAGTCTAACCAGAAAATGATCCTTCCAGACGTACACGTCTCCGTTTATGGCACCGGTAAAGGTAAGGTTATTCTGCAACAAATAGCAAGGGTTTGTGATGAATAAACACCTCAGCATTTTCCTCCAGCTTCGACGAAAACTCTTCTTGCTTCCGAATGTCCTGAGAAAAGTCAGCTGTGCAATAAATGTGGGAATGACAACCATCTGCATGGAGAGAGCGAGTTTAATGACTGCACTCTAACACTGTTTCTTCAAGATGTTATAGGTGATGTGTAGGGCACAGTGACTACATGCATCTCATTCCGAGAACTTATTGATGGATTTGCTGCAAGTTACCACCAGAGGATTCTCAGTGGCATTTCTTTTCTCAGCACATGCCAGTGAATGTCCTGGGGTAGGTGACTGGTAGGCAGTGTCTTCAAGAGGTTGAAAATAAAGTGTCTAAACTTAAATACAGAACTAAACCTGTTACCTACTCTATGCACCACAGCGATAGCATCATTTCTTGTAAGAGCCATGAAAACACTCCACAGAGCATACTGGTCTGAGGTCTGGGACTCCCCTGAGGAATGGGAAGAGCCAGCAAGGATTCTACACTGCAAACTCTCTTTTGGAGAGGGCTCTGTTCTAGGGAAAAGCTTGCCTAAAGAGTGAAAGACAGTCTGCACTTGAAACCCACTGACTCTGAACTAATGGGAATCAGGAAAGGGAACCCTTCCAGTGGGGAAAACTCCTGCTTCACAACAAACAGCAGTGGTCCTTCTGAAGGACCTGGGGGATACAAGCCCCAGAACGACTTTCCACCACATAAGCCACGAAAATTTGGGGCGGCTCATTGCCTTTGGCTTTGGATGGACCTGGATGAAAACAAAAGGGGGCCATGGATTCACGAAGAAGCAAAGGATATGCATGCAGCCGCTACTGATGCTTATCAGCTTACTCATGCTCTCATGACACTGACCCATGCTGCCCCTGAGACTCAGTGACACATACTTGAGGAAGAAACAAATATCCCGTGCCAGTGAGACGCTACTGAAGTAAAGCTCATCTGCTGATCTTGAAGGTGCCCCTTGCATGATTGTATTTTACTATTTTCTAAAATAAAATGTCTGTTGGATTGTTTCTACTTGGAAAGTAGAGACTTTCTACTTGGGAAGTACAGACAGGGATTTGGTCATTCTCATAGGATATTCTGCTGCTTTTTTCATACGTCACACCCAACACTGTCAGCAGGAAAGGTGGCAGAGCCTTTATGCACAGCAATAATAGCACAGTTTTCTAAGACAATCCATGAAGTGCTAAATAATTTGCAAATTAAGACAACAAAAACCACATCAACTGATACTGTAGGTGTGCACAGACATGAGTAAACACCATTCACAAATAGAGAAGCTGAATGCTGCTTAGAAAACGTCTATGAGGAGCTAACAGTGCACGAGCTTTAAGTTAGACATTTAACCAGTAAGTGAGAGCTCCACGGACTTGCACTGCCTGCACTTTACTGGATTTCAACACAGGACAGCAACACTTGCCGTTTGAATTCAAACACACTATACAATTCTGTAGCAAGTAATTTGAACTCACTGCTCCGAAGGCAACAGAAAGCATGGTTTGCATTTTGGCATCTTCCATGGATCCAATGACTCCTTTCTTATAGAGCAAAGCGCTGCCGGCTAATGTCCAGAACTTCATGTGTTTTACCCCGACTGATACAAACTGAGTATCAGAATCTGGGCGGAACTCTACAACGAATATCCTCTCCAGGTGTCCTCCCCTGCTAGCAACTTTAGCCCCTGTTTTAATTAGGAAAGGATAAAAATAAAGTCACATTTAGCTGAAAAATTAAGCTCGGATATCATGTTATAAAATCCATTGACCTGGTAATGAATGAGAGAACGGTATGTCCCAGATGCGGAAAGCTAAGCAAATCCCAACATCATTTAGTGTAGAGAACATCTTAACTCATGCAACCTGCACAGTCCCTGGTTACTCTATTGCATCTGGCAGCTCTAGGAAATGCAGATTTAGCTCTTCGTAGCATGATTAGTCCCCTGGGTCAGTGAAATAATAGCACAGGAATTGTGTGTATCAGCAACTCATCTGGTGAAACTGTGCGACTTGGTCTAGGGGATTCTGCTCCTGCAGGGGGATTGGACTGCATGATTTTTTGAGGTCCCTTCTAATCCCTAACAGTCTGTGAAAACACAGGAAGACATCTCATGAGCTGAGACAATTCTTCCCCCAGCATGTCTGAGTACATCTTCAAAAAGTCTATTAATGGCATAAAATACCAACTCTTCGAGGAAGAAAAACACTGTCCTTGGTTTCACTGAATTTTGTATTAAACAACAATCTCTCCTTATTTCTGTCTACAATCATGGTGTATTATGTCTTTTTTCATTCATGTGTTCCAGCACTTTGCTATTTCCTTANAAAGAGTGGTTGGGCACTGGCAGGGCCTTCCCAGGGAGGTGGTGGAGTCCCCGTGCCTGGAGGTGTATAGCCATGGTGCTTCATGCCCTGCTAGAGAGGCAGCATGGAGGGAGTTAGTTTGTGTTTGTTATTCTCTCAGGTATTAAGTTTTTATGTTGGTGTGGGGATGGTGGAGTCAGGGTTCTAGAAGGTCCTTTCCAACTAGGATTATCCTATGATTCCAAAGATTTGAAAGACAAAGCCAATATCAACCCAGTTGAATATTGGAAGAACACAGTTTTTCCAGTTACCTTCTTGCCACCTCCACACCGTGATGGTATGTTCTGGATCAACTCCCACTGACACCAACAGTTTGCCAGTTGCGCTGAAGTTAACATAGTTGACACCTTTGGTATGGAAGCAACGTAGCATTGAAATAGTCTGCTTACTCATAGCATCCCATACGTGAATAGTGGGTGTTGTACCTACGTGTAAATACATGTGTTAGAGGAGAATTAATTCAGCATCGGGAAAGCTGCAGTGCAAACCAGGCACTTTCCAAGAACATTGAACCTGAACAGACACTTAGAAGTTGTGGAGTTTTGTTTAAGATAAACATTACTTAAAAAAAACCAACCAGAATAGCTAGCAAAACACAGAGGGGGAAACCATTGTATTTCATGGAGACAAATTCTAACAGAACAAGGTAACGGTTATGGAAAACCTCATGCAAAAGAAACTGGAGGAGATGTTTTGATTGTATCCGCGATTCACACAGATACAACGAGGGGACAGGAAACTTTGACAGAACTCTTGCCGACTACAATTCACAAATGAATCAGCCTTACCTGGAAATTCTGTCATATCACCTGCATTGTGAGAGCAATGGCAAATGAGGAAGCACCAAGGGAAAACAATAGGTGAAGTAAGTCATGTTTCTAATGCTGAAGTGCCAGCATCAGCACCAGAAGGAAAAGAAAATAAATTAAAAATTTGAGAATGGATATGGATTAAATCAACCAACCAACCAACCAACGAAGCAGGGATATTGTTGAGCTTTTTTGGGTATAGTGCTTTTATACACAAATAACAGCAACTTTTGAGTACTTTTGAGTGTTTCAAATGGTATTTAAAGGTTTTAAAGACATGCACTTTTACAACATTCTTCAAAGTTATATGAATCTGCAGTTCTACAGAAGAGAAACCAAATTCAACACCACCCATTTCACAGGCTCTGACTGACAGGCTAGAGAAACAGGCCACCGTTTCTGTGTGATAGGAACCAGTATTTTCGGCTGGAGCTCTGACAGTCTGTACAGATGTCAGGGTTTGCTCAACATCCCAACTGTATGCTCAGTACGGGCAAAGATGGTTTGTCCAGGTGTTGCTCTGTGACCATCTTTTCACGCCTTGTTAAGCTGCTTGTTACAGAAGTTATGAACTCGAGTTTCTTTCCAAAATTACATTGATTAGAATAAGTTAGTTATTCCAATATGAAGCTGGTTTCAGTGAAAATTAAGAGGAATCAGCTCATGGCTTGGAACAAATGATCCTGCATTTCCCATACTACTATGTTTATTCCTGCCATAGGGACTAGGGAGACTGCTAGGACCCTCCCTGTAAATAACAAACACAAATTCATGTGATTTTACTTTTGGCTAATGTTGTGTGTCGTTCTTCTGCTGAGATTTCACTGCACTTGTGAGACCCCACCTGGAGTCCTGTGCCCAGTTCTGCAGTCCCCAACATAAGGAGGACACAGAGCTCCTGAAACAGGTCCAGAGGAGAGCAACTCAAATGATCAGAGNAGCTGGGGAGGGCTTTTGACACTGGTAGTAGTGAGAGGACAAGGGTTCCAGCCTTGAAGAGGAGAGGAGAGGTGGGCCATGAGGAACCCATTCTTTGCTGTGAGGGTGCTGAGATGACGGAACAAGTTGCCCAAGGCTGTTGTGGCTGCCCCATCCCTGGCAGTGTTGAAGGCCAGGTTGGCTGGGGGCC
>VZRI01001788.1:997-25679 GCA_013397515.1 Upupa epops | reverse complement strand
TGATCTTTAAAGGTCCCTTCCAACCATGGCCATTCTGTACACAGATCATTATGGGCTAGAAGAGACCTCCAGGGGTCATCAAGTCCAAACCCCCTGCTCAAGCAGGATTACACAAGCTAAGGTGAGTTAGACAGAAATGCATCCAGATGAGTCTTAAGAGTCTCCAGAGATTCTATGATTCTTTCTGCTTTTCTGTGTAACTACGCTACTTCTGCATAGCACTCTTGCTATGAATGTGACTGTGAAACAGTGCCTTGGATACAGGAAGCAGAGATGGAACCCTATAAATGTTATGACAACAGATTAACTAGGTGATTTAATACACTTTGTCAAAGCTTGCTTTCTGAGCTGTGGTTATACAGCAGTTAAGGCTAAACTCCAATGAATCACAATCAGAGATGATATTGAAATCCTAATTAAGATCATAAAGCTCTTTAAAATCAAAGAAAACCCAAAATCTGAGGACATTATGTCCTGGTAAAATTACCACACAGAAGAACCCACAATAAATCAGTGCCCCTGGTAATTTTTGAGTGAAACTTTGATAGATGGAGAGTCACCTACCAATCTGGCTGGTCGCCACAATATTTTTATACTTTGGGTGCTGATTCACAGTCAGGCAGAGAATGTCATCAGTATGCTCCAGGTAGAAACTCTGGCTACCTATTAAAATTCAAACATGGTTTTATTCACAATAGTATCAAGAAAAGAACCACTGCTGAAGCAAAGAATATTCAAGCACTCTCCAGGGATGGATGGGAGGAGAGCAGAACTGCATCGACAGCTGCTCTGCTCCCATTCCCAGGCACCAAATGCACTAGGAACAGAGTCATTAACACTTTTACATATGTTCATGTGTTAACTGGCTACATCCAGGGAACCAGGAATCATCCCAAGAATCATCCTGTAGCCTTCTGTAACTGCACTTGAAAAGCAAATGTGGCAAATGCAAGGCCAGAGTTTCCTGGTAAATAGAGGCAGTCAGCTGGAGGGAGCAAAAGTGGAGAGCAAAGCCTTAAAAGTCTGAGCTTTGCAATGTCCTCCCAAGGAAAAGGACCCAAACAGAACAGATGGGACCATGCTTCCAAGCTTCAGGGTCAAAGACTCTGATAGGATTGAAGTCCCCAAAGGTCACCAGGTGTAACAGCTTTCCTGCCTCTGCCCCTTCTTGGCAGCAGAGCCACTGAGTGAACCGCTGTGACCATGTAGGTCACTCTGGTGCCATGAGGGAGTAAAATAAAGGCAAAATTCCTTCTATTTCTGGGTTTTTCATACATAGGTGAAGACTATGTAGATGCTGGTGCGACATCTTAGGCCAGATAAAGTGGTGTTTCTGCTCCTTTTCCTTACCCAAAAGCTGGGGAACATTTTTACCCTTTCCAAAGAGCAACTTGTACTGCATCAAAATGTACCTTCCCTAGAGCACACTCTAAACCAAACACTGCTCTTATCATTTCAGGGGGTTCTCTGCATTTCATAACTCAGATGCCATTCCTGTGTCTTCAGTGGGGAGTTTAACAAGGCACAACCACAGAAACAGAAGAGGCTTTTATTACACTTCCCAGGAGAATATCATACTGCTGAAAGGCACAGGATGGCTCTGATTGTGACCCGAACAACCTCACAGCCATCTAAAGATTTCATTTCATTTTTTGCATTCTTTTTCAAGGTGCAAAATGGTGCAACTTATAGGGAAGTTATAAAGATTGTTCAACCACAAATATTCTCCTTATACAGCACTTTTCATCTCAAAGTAGTGTTTCAAGTTGAATTACCAGTAGAAAGGTTCTGAACTATGCCTGCTGCAGCTGTGTGGAAAATAATATCAGCACCATCGTTTAGGTAATGAAGGTTGTTGCGGCAATCAAATCCTCTGTATCCAAAAACATGGTCTAAAGCCAGCTCCTGGTCGGGTAAAACAAAAAGAAGGAGTAAGAGTGAAATGAAAAAAAACAAAGCGATGACGAGAGTTTGGATAACATAAGTACAGTTGTAACTGCACAAGATACAATCATCTTGTAGAGGTAATAGAATAATTAAACGTTAATTAATCAGTTATTCCTGTTCTGCTGATTTACTGTGGCATGATATTGTCTCAGGATATCTACAACGCTGTAATCAGGCAACTGAGGCACTGCATTTATACTCTTTCATCATTCAGGCAGCTCTAAAGGTTTTGTTTCTGTAAACTGCCGTTCAAAATACATACAAATTTACAAAACAGGCTCACTGGCACTCATTGGCCCATCACAGTTTCACAGCTGTAGAGGGTATCGGGTAGCTGAAATGTCTTCACTTCTACTTTAGAATTAAAAAGCTGATTCTTGAAAACAACCTCGTTTTAACAGATGAAACTCTGACCTGAAAGTCCTTACATGAAGCAAAGGCAGGCTGTAAGTAACTCTACAATGAAAAGCTTAATCAGAAGCGCAATTCCATCTTACAATTGGCAATTGCCAAGGAAATCTCTTCCAGAAACATTGTTGTGGTTAATAGATTGTCGCTAAAGTGGCTTTTATAGCCCAGGAGACAGAGTTAATGAATCTGTCCCAAACACAATTACAGCTTATGTGGAACTATTGAAACTACACTGACAGACCAAGTGATTGTGGCAAATTCTCCACACAGATCACAGAATATTTCTAATTGCAACTTATTATGTTCTGAGGAGATTAAATAAAAGTGCCTGAGGGGTCCTACAGCTGGGGAAAAAACGTATGTTCCCAAGTAAGTGAGCAAACGTCATCATTCAATATCCTCCCCATGACTGTGCATGTGTGACAGTGCTGTTTCTGACTGTATTTCCTTTGGGGTTGGCTGAGGAAGGCAAGTTGGCACTTTGTCTCTACCTGCTGTGAGTGTCTGGAGAGATCTGATATTATCAGTAGGCTTTAACACCCTGAATCTAAGTTCCTTCTGACAGAGAGAAAGGCTGCTCTCTTGTCACATGCTGCTGGGATGAGGGTGGAACTTGATGATCCTGCCGGTCCTTTCCAGCCACAACTATTCTATGATTCTGGTGTTTGCTCCCACAGATGAAAACACTTCCCAGAAACATCTTTCCCTATCCAAGACTTTAGCTGTCCTCAAAACAGGGACTAATTTCCCCCAGTACTTNAAGCTGTCAGGGGAGAGTTAGGTTGGCTGTTAGGAAGCCCTTCCTCAGGTAAAGGGTGCTCAGAGCCTGGACTGGACTGCCCAGGGCAGTGGGGGGAGTTCTCGTGTCTGGAGGTGTTGAAAGACAGTCTGACTGTGGCCCTTAGTGCCCTGGTCTGGCTGATGTGGTGATGTTAGGTCACAGGCTAGGCTGAATGAGCTCAGAGTTCTTTTCCAGCCTCAATGATTCTGTGATTCTAAAGCAAATGAAAAAGGATCAAGCCTGACCTCAACCAGTTTCTTTTTTTTGTTGATATTGTTCTTTTGCAGCTTTTCAGGTTGAGGAGCAGCTCTGCTAACTGGTGGCCTGAAACAAACATTACAGAAAGAGGACAATCAGTACATCAGAGAGCAAGAGAAAACCTCCCACACCGTAGCATGTTCTGTATGTGAACGGGGAACAGACAACTGCACGAGCTGAATGTTGAACTTCTCTTAGAGCTGTGCAATAACCAGCTGAAGTGACATGCATTTTGATGGAAAGAGCACAGCTAACACTGATGGAGGCTCTGTGGATGACTGGCAGAACAGATCACTGCACAGCAGTTAATTTTGTTAAAAAAATCATTATTATTTAAATTCACAGAAAAATTCTTCAATACTAAATGATAGCAAATTGTTGCTTTCAGAGATGATTTCAAAGATTTTCAAGAGTTGACTTTTCCCCAACTTTACTTCTTCTAAGCAGCTCTGTGACAAAACCTTGATAGATATGAATATCTTCTCCAAATCAGATTGAGAGAGAAAATGATTACATTTTAAAAAAGTACTAGTTGTTCTTCCATGTGAATTTAACAGACACTACAGCCAGCAAAGCATTTTAATCTGATTACAGTTTGCTATTTGTCTCTGCAGACAAATAACCTTCCCTGCTGCTATCGATCCTTCCAAGATAAAAAGAAGAGGCATAAACCTAGGAGGAATAGAGGGAACTCACCATCTAAGAGTTCATGTCCTTACAAAATCAAATGCAGGCTCCACTTTGGATGGCTGCTGTGTTAATTTAATGTAATGATTTGTCATGTTTTGTAACAGGAATTCAAGAGGGCTAATTCTAACCCAGCCAGCAGCACAACAGAGCCATCAAAATGGCTCTGGACTACTGGAGAAATTAGCCAACAGGAATTGGCCACAATTCTTTACCATGCTTGTTCATCTTGTATTAGGAAAATAGGTCTTGCCAGAAGCTTAGCGTAAAAGCAGTGATGGCAAAAGAAATCCAAGTATTGTGGTTAAGGGGTTGCTCCAAAATCTCACGTACAACTGCTGTAAAAACCCAGGCACTACATGCTTCTAAACTCCAGCTGCAGGTTCTGGACACAGGGTTGAACAGCAGTGGGGTCCTGAAAGTGAAGAACCAATGTGCCTAGCCTCCCTTTACCAATTAACTGGGGAAATGCTTTCCAAACAGGTTTAAGATTGACAAAACGTGCTAGCTCGCTATAGATTATCTATGCTGTGCTCTCGTCCTTAGACTGCAACTGCCCTGAATTCTCACTTTGCAGAAGAGTGTCATTCCCTTTGCTCAGAGGGAGCTGCTTCTTCTGGAATGTTTTTTATGGAAGTTATTACAGGCAACAGCTGACAAAATGCACAGTTAGAACAGTTAGTGCAGAGCTAGAATACTTATCGCGGGAGGAAGAAGCGTGAGAATCGGAGCTCAAAGAAAACAGAACAAAGCTGGAGGTAAACACGCTAACCCGCTTCCCAAGCAAACAGGCCAACTCACTCAGTGCTAGCACAGTACATCAGCAGGTGAGCTTGTGACATTAAAAGAGCAAAAGAGTTACCTTGATCCCCTTGTAAGCAGCAAACAAAGCCAAGTAAGAAACTTAATACAGTTTAGGTGTACTTCTGACCACTTTACTCATGCACAAGCACTTTTAGAGTTGATCAGTCATTCCTTTGTGGCACAAACCATGCCATTCAAGCATGCCAGCAAGAACTAAAACAGAAATTAAAGAGTGCACCAGTCTACAAATTTGGGAATTCATACGCTAGCCTCCCTGGGTGTACGCTGAACTACAGGAGAGAGGGGGGGAATGGAAGCTCTAGCTATGCTGCCTGCGTGTTTTATACTGAAGGAGAACGTGACTTAGTGTGTTACTTTAATTTTCAGGTACCTGGCAGAGATAGAAACTGGTAAAAACTTAACAGTCTCATAAGCACTGTTGGGAATTTCACACAATGGGTTCTTGTCTTCTATCCTAGCCCGGCCTGCACTTCAGCCTTGCAATTGTTCCCTGCTAGGCCAACTCATTCACAGGGACAGCCTGTACTTTTTGTTTGCAGGGAAACAAGTACCATTATTTTCTCTGAAAGTGGTCAATCAAGTCACGTTACATAACTGCCCGCGGTAATTGGAGCGAATAGCAGTGCAGTCACCAGGGGAAAAAGGGTGGAGGAAATTATTAGAAAACTTACTTCTCTTACAAAATCAAACAATTATGTGATGCTAGAACCGTTTCAGCCCAGATTTACTGAGGCCTTTGAAACAGTGTCTACAAGAAGAATCATTTTCTTGTGTGCTTCCTGCTCTTTTTTCTGTTTTAGTGTGATTTTAAAACAGATTGGTTTTTAAACTGCTTTACCTAGGAGTATCAGTTACAGTTTATGACAAGAGCAAGCCAAAGTTGTTTACGAAAGCAAGAGAACACTCCCACTATGACATCAAATATAACCACTAGACTGTAAGCATGAGACTCAGTTTGGAAACATACATAGACACGTAGACTTTCATAGCTAGCTACCCACAGCACACACCAACACAAACCTTGTGTGCATTCATATATACATGGACATGTATATATACACACGTACACAGTCGCTGCCTCGTTATCTTAAGAACACAAACGTAAAGCAGCATCAAATTCACTTTCCTTTTTAACAAGTCTGACTGCACGGAGTTTATATAGATACATCAGAGTCAAGACAGGAAATCTGCTCTGCAGCAAGTGACATGGACATAGTCTTTCTGCCCTGCACAATCTGCAGTGTGCAGTCACAGCAGACCGTGCTTTTTCTGTGCTCTGTGTTGTGAGTACTTACTTGACAATTCCCTGCCTCCAAAGGAAAGCAAGTTAAAACATAATACAAGCATTAACAGTTTCTTTGCAGTGGCTGAAAATAAACGTGCTTTTATTACGTTACGGGATGAAGGAGTTCCAGGAAAGATAAGACACAGTCAGACATTAGAGGGTTTTCAGTTCTTTAGATACTGTGAACACAGCAAATAAAGTTCCTGTTACTAATGATTACCTTGGTGTGCTACACAAGAAGGCATGGTTATGTGTCAGGGAGCTAACTCCACGTTTAAACTGACCACATCTCACCCACTGTCTCATGAGTTCTCATGCAGAAATTCAAGAAGGCACAAGTGCTAATTTGTTCACTTTCACCTAAGCCAGAAGGCTATGTGAAATGGCCAAGGCTCCTGAGGAGGAAGCAGAGCCAAAACCATGGGTAGTGTGAACAGACAGCACCAGGACAGAGTGTAACAGATGTACATACTGAGAGCTAGGCATGGAGGAAGAGGGAACAGGGGTTTGGGCACCTTGAGGGAGAAGAGAGATGTCATCTTAGAGAGCAGGGTCAAAGTAGGAGCGGGGCAGGGGGGGGAAGGGTTAGATCCATTTAGATGGAAAATAAAGAAGTGACAAAGCAGATGAAAAGTGCTTATGGAGATGGATAACCAACTCATGGTTTTAGAACACAGGGCAGAATTGCTCCCTGATGAGAGACACTGCATGGCTAGTAAGTTGGTGACAGCACAAATATTCTGTTCTGAGGTCAACGGGAACAGAACTGGATCTTCAGAAACAAAAATGCTGCACAAAAGCGACAAACTGAGCAGGGACAGATGGACAAAAATGTCCTGCCATCGAGAAGGTAACGGTCTGAGTTCAACAGAAATGGGTAGAGAGAAGCTGAAGAGTCTCCAAATGGGGGGACTACCACGTGCGTTTAGCCTGTTGCTAACTGGAGAGGGCACATACTGGGATGCTGTACTGGAATCGGAATGAGTAGGATTGCTCCCAGGAGAAGAAAGCAATGTTCAAAGAGGTAAGGTGATCCACTACTGGTAGGTTTGTTTGGACAGGAGAAATAAAAATCCAAGATAAAAAAAAAAAAGAGTACTTTTTATATCAGAAAAAAGTACAGACGTGGCTTTTAAGAATGTATCACCACCAGCAGGACAGGCAGGGCCTCCCAAGCACTCTAAAACTGATGCAAAACTCCTAGTGCTTTGACAAATTTTGAGGAGATGCTGTGAATTCCAGATGTTGGGATCTTCCCGTCCTAACAGTCAGGAGTTCTGCACACTATTCCTTTTCCTTCCCATTTTGTAGATAACACAAGACAACAACAAAAAATTGGAGTATTCAACATGAAAATATCCTTCTCTCAAATACAGGGGATCAAAGGAATGGTTTCCAGCTGGAAGAGGGGAGGTTTAGACTCAAGTCAGGAGGACGTTCTTCATGAGGAGGATGCTGAGACAATGAAACAGGTTGCCCAGGGAGATTGTGTTTACCCCCTCCCTGGAAGTGTTCAAGGCCAGACTGGATGGGGCCTTGAGCACCCTGGTCTAGTGGGGGTGTCCCTGCTCACGGCAGGGGGGTTGGAACTGGATGATCTTTGAGTTCCCTTCCAACCTGAACCATTCTAGGAATCTGTGAAACAAAACTGCAGGGAAGTATCAACTGCAACCTCAACTCTGTTTAAAAAGGGTAGCCCTGGCAAAGCCTTTGTAGGGGTACAACGTTTATGAGTTCACATGTGTCTGATGGACTCTTTAAAGCAGAACCTTGCAGCGGAGATAGCCATTTTCATATTCTGTAAGGGAAACTAGTCACTGCATTCACATGTCACTCTAGTTCAGTCTCCAAATGTGAAATAAGCAGGAAAGCAGTTTAATAAGAAAGGTAATCACTGTTGAATGAAATCTAAAGGCCTTTCTTTTTTAACAAGGTCATTATTCTAATGAAATGCAAAGCTCTTAATCTAAACAGATAAGGACAAGGGACAGTGGGCACAAGCTGTAACACTGGAAGTTTCATCTAGAACTTCTTCACTGTGCAAGTCACAAAGCCCTGACACAGGCTGCCCGTAGAGATTGTGGAGTCTCCTGATCTGGAGATACTCAAACTCTGCCTGGATGCAGCCCTCTGCAATGTGCTCTAGGCAGTCCTGCTTCAGTAGGGAGGTTGGATTAGATGATCTCTAGAGGTCCCTTCCAACTCCAACAACTGTGTGATTCTGTAAACACCTATTGTAAACAAGCTGATCTTACCACATGAAGATACGCTGTGCATAACACACTGCATGGACAGGGCTGTCTGGAGGATCCCTCAGCCCTCTTTGCCAAAGCCTGCCCCAAGGAATGCTGTAGGAAACGTAACGTGCTTTAGGAAAAACCAACCTACTTTTCTGGTTTTAACCAAAAATATTTTGAATATTCAGGTTGGATAGAGCTTTGAGCAACCTGCTTTAGTGGATGGTGCCTGTGTCCATGGCAGAGAGGTCAGAACTAGATGATCTCTGAGGTTCATTCCAACCCAAATCTGTCTATGATTTATGATCTCTAGTGATGAGACTTCAGAAAAACTCTCTCCACATCCTATGGAGGCATCAGAATTCTAGAAGGTCTCGCTCTTTCCTTAGACTTCTCTCAGGGTGCATGATCAGGTTTTTCCATTTGGTTTGGTATTCCTTCCATAAACTCTGACATGTTTTGAAGCTGTGCTTGCTGCCTACATGAAAATATTCAACCAACAGCATAAGAAGTTTTGGGCTGGACTCAAAACATAATAGGCAGGTAAAATAGCATCCTTCTGTCAGAACTAGATTTTCAGAAGCAATACTTGTTTGATCTGTCCTGGAGTACAGCCTATACCAAACCCTCAAAAATAAAGCTGAGTATTTGGCATCGATCTCAGATAAGAGGGAGCTTGAGTTCTGAGGGAGAAATATTGGTATCACGTCATCTGTTATGACAGTACTGCCACCCCTTAGTTCCCCAGCCACTAAGTGCCACACAAAAGACCTTTGGGGCCAGCTTTGTGCTGACTTGTGGCAGAGACAAGATTGACTCCTAGGTCAGGAGGTTGGCAGGGACCCGTAAAAATAGCAGTCACAATGTGTTGGAGCCCTGGGGACAGATGTGATGAAACCAGCCTGATGCCAAGTACCTTAACTTGACATAACGCTATTGAGAAAGCAGGACAGAAAGAAGCCCACAGTTATTATCTCTACCCCAGAGATGAGTTTTTCCAGAGTTCCCACCTACACAGAAATACAGCACAGATTCACATTCAAAGCTCTTACACTGCACCCACACAAGCGTGCATGTAAGTGCATGTAGAGATCTTGTAACCATATGTCTAATATTGATGTACTCATCACTCATGGGGGCTACTTTGAAAGCTTGTAAAATTCAGCTCAGGTTGGTTTAAACAAATAAATAATCCAAAGAAGAATATTTGAAATAAGAAAACCTGACTTCTTAACCTTCTCATCGTTATCAGAACATATGATTACAAAGAGTGCATAACAAATCCATGGAGAACAGGCTCTGAGACAGGTAACTCATGGAGAGAGACAAGCCAGGATTGTTAAGAAAACAGAAAACGAGACAAACATGCTGATGCCGCTTTTTGTTTTCTACGCGGTCGATCTGATTTAAAGGGTTTGCAATCACAAGGTACAAGAGTTTTCCGTTTATGTAGAGTCATGCAAATCAAACTAAAGGAAAAGCTGCAAACATAGGAAATGTGTTAGTGGTTAGTAGAGTGCAAAATGCAAATAGATCTTGGTCTTCTGTATTAGTAACATAAACAGTCTTCACACAAGCTTGTTTTCCTTCTTATCATATCAATTCTTTGCCAGTTACAACGATCCCAGTTCAAAAATCAGCTCTTTTCTGAAATGAAGCAAAATTCCTATGTAATAGCTTACAATTGTCCTGGATTGTCTGGGATAGTGCCACCAGAGACCAAATGGTCCCGTGGTGTGGGAGCTCTGCTCTTGGAGCTCCCACACATCAAGACTGCTCCTGTAACACCTCTCATTGGCACCCCGCTTCTGTACCACCCAGGCAGAGCAAAGAAGAGGGTGCCAATCAGAGGAGTGAGAAAGGAAGAGAAAAATAAGGGTGTGGAGGATAGGACAGGCATGGAAAAGGAGAAGATGAAAAAAAAGAAGGTTGGGGAGAGGAAAGAGAAACAACAATCAATTAATCACCTTAACCGAATGCACCAACTAATAAAACCACAAGACATTTATAAACTGTTCTTCAGCCTCATCTCTCCTGTTAGCTTTCCATCCTAAAGCTGTAACTGCTAGTGGAGCCAGTAAAACTTTGGTCTTCCACCAAAATACCAGATCATGATTTATTTCAAGCCCTGCAAGCAAAATCGATCATGTCACTTCTATGCTCTTCATTATGTGAATAAATGAGACAGAAGTACATTTGATAAAGGGCTTTCACTTGCTTTTCTAAGGACAAACCTTAAATATAATCCTTAATTTTGTCACATAGAAGATATTTGCTCTTTGTAATAATTACATTTCTCTGCACAGTTTGCTTAGGAGAATTGGAGAAGCCCATTGTTACTCTTAGTATTACACCAGCACAGAGCTATTCTAGTAAACACAAAGGTCACAAAGTGGAAATGTAGCTGTAAATAAAGAAGAGACTAAACTGGCCATCTCCTTGAACCAGAACTGCTTCCTGGGTCACACACAGTACCTTTGAAGAGCGCCTGTATTATAGAAGCATCTAACTTGTAAAGCAACAATACACCTTCTGAATATTACTATTTAAAGAAATATAGGGAGCTCGAAGTTCTAGTCACCAAGAAATAACCCAGAGCAACAGCTCACGCTACTCTCTCTTGCTTGAGCTGAAAGCTTGGGTTGTTTTCTTCTCTTAATTTACACTTTGTTTAATTCTATCCACTATAGCTGTGAATACTGAATAATCACAATTGATCCTTTCTTGGACACAGCAGGGAGGACAATTCTGCCTTCTGCAATGAAGTGAACCAGCAATTAAGTGAACCAGTTTCTTTAGGTCCTGGACTATATCACCAGTTGTCTGGGCTGACTAGATCAGGCTCAGACTAGAACAGATTAACTCACTGCTTCTGTCTTAAATGGTCTTCCAGCTTGTCATGTAATCTTCAGAACTCTCACAGGCTTTTATCAACCTCAGAGTAGTCACAGTGCACGAATCCTATCAAATGCAGTCTCTGGGGTCTTCACACAGACACACAGCATAATTACACAGAGAAAAGATTTGGGTTCTGGTTTATTTTCTCCAATCTTCCCTCTCAAAAGACGGCTAGGTTTTCCCACATACCTGCTGCCTGAAAGAG
This sequence comes from Upupa epops, assembly GCA_013397515.1. NCBI lineage: Eukaryota > Metazoa > Chordata > Aves > Bucerotiformes > Upupidae > Upupa > Upupa epops. The sequence continues at coordinate 14,145 of VZRI01001788.1, read as the reverse complement.
AATGGAATGCATCCTCTTGTTTCCCTTCTTCAGAAGGGACTGTGAGAGGCCACTGCAGTTCTGCCTTCTGCAGAGCATGTAAAGCTTTGCAAACTAGCTTCAGCATTACCCATTGCCACCTCACTCTGCCACACAGCAATTTCAAAGCCCTGTGGCCTGAAGCCCCTCTAATTTAGAACTGAGGTTTCCCTGAACAATGACAATAGAGTACTCGCAGACTTACAATTTCACATGGCTTGATGGGCTGTCACTTTAGACCCTTGCAGGGGCAAAGAGAAGTCAGCATAGTGCTTACAGGAAGCTTTTAGAGTATGGTCAGCCAAACCCTTTGCTAGTTACTTCATTCTTCTGTATTCTCAGAAAAGATGAAAGCCAGCACAGGTCTGAAGCTTGTCTCATAATTCATAGGTCTTATGAGAGAAGTCAGCCTCACTCTCAAGTGCTCATAATTGGAAGTGTCAAGATTCTGCACAAATTTGGCATATAATGATACCACTGTGGCCAAACATTGGAGACTCTGACAACTGCAGTTGTCATTCTCATCTTACTATGTCCAAAACCCTGTATCTTCTACAGCTGAAGGCCCTATCTCAGCACTGAGAAACTGCAGTTTTGCCTAAATTTCACCATGAAATACCTGCTTCTAATTGTTTGACTATAAATATTAATCCAATATTAATCCAGTGAAGAAAGGGGAATTAATTGCCTACCAAGCTGAATGTGAAAAGCATGGGAACCAGTGACAAAATGTCCAGAATGGAAAATTCCAAATACCAGAGATGTGACTGTATTAAAATAGCTGGAGTGGAAAGGGGGCACGAAAAACCTGTGTAGAATAGTTGTGACGCTTCAGCAGAAAAGGTGAAAAGGACATTTACAAGGGTTTTGTTTTTAAGATGTTTTAAAATGAAGTACAAACCCATTGACTACATAGATATAGTAAGGAGGAAAAATTATATGAAGAATGATAAACATGTCCTTTTTGCTCTCTTCAGTCTAGAATTAGATAGATTGTAGAGTAGATAAATTATCCCTTCTGGCTATTTCATTATTCTATGATTCTACAAACAGTCATTATGAAGAGACTATTATGGAAATCAGAGGCAACTTCACTGCAGAGGAGGTGTCTATCCATTTAATTACACCCACAAGTTATAAACAGAGTGGGTAGTGTGGAAACACTAGAAGAGCTTCCAACTCCAGTGCTGCTTTGTAGTGTTGGTAGCACAAAGCACATTTATCTTGTGTTCTGTATTACTAGTATTAATGTGACAGGGTGCCCACTTTAGCTGTCTTGTTACGTGATGCTTTGCAGGTAGCATATGTTTTGTTAAATGGGTTGAAAAAGACTGTCTGAACTTGGTGATCTTAGAGGTCATTTCCAACCAGGATTATTCTGTGATTCTGGGATTTCAGGGGGTGCCTTTCTCCACGGCAACACAGCACGTTCAGCTCAACCAGCTCATGCAGCATAGGACTGCAGATGTGGACAAACTCGAAAGCTAGAAAGCCTGAAGAGTACGTTGCAGACTGAGATTCTCCTCTGAGAAGCAGGGTACTGGCTGGAAACAGACCTGAGACCCATGGACAGGGTTCAGAGAGGTAAAGCTTCCTAGGGATGCAAAGGGACTGTGGAGATTTTCACTCCTGGACTGAAAATAGTACTGAAAAGCTTCAGAAGAGACCAATGCTTACACTCATATTGCTGGTAATTCACTAGTACAAAACAACCCTAAGCTCAGCTTAACCGGTCAATTAAACTCTACAGTTGCTTTATGTGAGTGAGAAAATGGAAAGAGATGGCCTTGTAAGAAGGGGAAAAGAAATGGTTATGGTCCAACTTTGTAGTTCTCCTGCTACATGTTTTTGTTAAAACTCCTGTGGGGAAAGAAATAAAAGGAGTGCAACACTTTTCCTCTCATTTTTCACACAAAACATTGGTTCTCCTATTCATATATGGAATGAGAAATCATTAGGTTTTACTGTCTGTCATGACTGCATTCTTTGAGAGCTTTAAAAACGAGCTAATTCATTTGTCTGCATGAGATGGGTTAGTGTCACTAACTTCATTTTGTATCTTCAGATCAGGACACCGTGGAGATTTAATGCCAAACATCTCCGAAGTTGCTACTTATTTTCAGCAGTGAAGTCAAAGAACCCGGAGTTTAATCTGCTCAATGTCATAATGTGTTACATGCTTGCTCCAAGAATTGATTAACCGATCTGCACTCACAGCTATGACTGTGCAGTTTTTCCTGCAGATTCAGGGGCCCGTCACTCAGCTGACAGCAGCAATGAGGTGACACAGAGTGAGAAGCTGTCTGTAAAATACTCTGCCAGCCAACACCAAGCGTTCTGCAGCAGCAGAAGGAAGAGCAAGAGGGCAGCTCTGCACAGGCTCCAGAGCCATCTCTTCTGGCCATCCTGGCTATTTTCCTTTCTACACACAGCTCTTATCTTCTGCAACACCTGCAGCAGGGATCCTGCAGTGTACACCTGCGCCTGCTTCTGCCTCTGCTGCAGTCCCTGAGGACTGGGGATCCTGTTCTTTAATCACTTGCTTTACAGCCCTCTCCACTACCGTTCTTCTTCCAGGTTATTTTTTTTCAGAAAAATCTAGCCTAAGGCCACGGTGTACTAAGGGGAATTTCAGCTTCAACAGTAACAACCTGACACAGATCCAAACAGCTAAACATCTTTCAATGAAGACATCACCAAAAGCATTAACTACAAAGTGTTTACAAGCTCGTCCTTTCAGGAAGGCCTTCCTGCAGGCATCTGTGTGGGCACACAGACTAATTAGGGAAGAGTGTCACTGCTTACGTGAACAGCACTATAGAACACTCACAGAGGTTCTGCTTACAAGCGCACGTTATTTTCCCCCCACGTTAGCACACTGTACCCTACTAACGCCATTCTAATGTCACCTTGTGAACTTCAACGGTCCTGTGCCATTTCTGAGGACTAATCTGAGTTGAATGAAAAGCGATTCACAAGAATGCAAGGTACGTTTGCAAACGAATGCCTTTTTGTGACATACCTCTCTTCTACTGAAACTTCCTTCAGCTGTTGATGAGGTTTTGTCCCTTCCATTTCTCGGATGCTTACTGCATAGATCTTAGTGGTATAGTCAATTGCTTTTTCTCTTGCAACATCACTATCATAACCTTAGAAAAAGAAAACAAAATAAAACAAACTACCCTTGTTTCACGGTGGAAGAGTCGAAACAAGATCTGCACCAGTGAAAGAAAACTTGCCCTACGCTGAACTTCATCACACGGAAGTTCCTAGTCCACTCCAAGTTAAATGCCTGTGTGAGTCTCTGTGGAACAAAGACTAAATTAAAGACATGTTTTATGCAATCCTTTTTACCTCCATCTTCTTCTGCATCTGTGTCTGATTCTTCACTATCGACCAGCTTACTCTCTTGAATGCCCAAAAATTCTCTGGTCCAGATCATCAAAGCTGTATCAGCACCACCTACAGTCAGCAGCACAGAATCATTGTGTAACCACCGCACATTGGTTACCTGAGCACTGTGACCCACATACTTCTTGAATTTCGCGTGTTGGCCCTGTAGCATAAAGAATTCACCTATTAGCAGTCTGACATTGTAAACAGTGGCTCCCTTTTGTTACTTTTCTTACACAGTTCCTAACCAAGTAAATAAATCAACACCACCTACCTTCACCGGATATGAAAACAGCTTCACAAAACCAAAATCATCTCCCGTAGCCAGTAGTGTTCCATCTTTTGTAAGACTAGCTGCGTTTACAACAGTGACATCACTGTGCATGGGCCAAATTCCTTCACAGGTAGGACCAAGAACACATGTCCACGTGTCCCACTCAATCTTCTCTATCTGCAATCAAGATTTCCCCACAGAAGAATTCATCTCAATGCACACCAAACACACGCTGGTTTCACGTACATCTGTTTACATGCTTGATATTAACTTAAAGGTCTGGCATTTTCACAAACAGTTCACTGGTTTTGGTTCGTTAATACAAACTGCACATCTTCATCAAGTTTTAAGCCTTTAAAACTCTCAACATTCTTGCTGTCCCAATGCAGAGCATGATAGAAATATCTGTACAGATTTTTCTGAGGCGCTAAACGCTGGCAGTTTTGTAGAAGAATGATGAGTCACAAATAAAAAAGGCATTTTAAAGTCATTAAAAGCCAGGTTATGCTCCTTAAAGATGGTTTGCAACCTGTATGCACGCACTGGTTACACAGAAAACAGGTGACGGTTCAGCAAAGGGTACTCTGGAAAGTGATTGCTATTAAACACCACTAAATTCAAACAGAAGTTCTACAAACGCTAGGAAAGACACTGTGATTACATCATTAAATAATTCTCATTCTAACCACTGTAAACAGCGATATTTTTAAAGGAAAAAAAATAATTCCACTGGAAGACAAAATATGCCAATTCTCAACAGTCCAGAAAAATAACTTTCACAATAAAAAAAACATCCAGTAAGTGTAATTCGTACCTCAGCAATTCTTATAATATGCCTTTTCCCCCTTGGTGCTTCAAAAAATAGTTGTTCTTTGGCACCAGAATTGACTTGCAATAACTTCCCTGGATACGAAATAAGAGTTTTATTATGAATCTTATTTATTAGTATGAATATTATGAACTTTCTTTTGATTGAGTGAAGAGATTTCTGGGGGTAAACTAAGCAAATATTCTCCAGAGAGTTGTTCATAGCAAGAATAAAAGAGATGCTTAGAATAACTCTTTCTCCTGAATAACTGCAGAAAGTCTTTTCAGTACCATCCAAGATCCCTAAAGTCTTTCTGTCTTGCAGCAAATTGCTTTGTTCTGAGGACTAGTTTGCTTGTGTGTATACACACATTTAAAAAAGAAATGCATATGCTATTCATTTCAATAACCATTTTTGCAAGACAGCTCTGCTACAAGTTAAAACCACTCTAAGCTCCTGTCTCTAACGCACTGCCTGAGTGCCACAGAGACCAGCTGCACGCCACGCTGCCCTTCAATACACAGTTTACATACCCACACCAGCACTGTGATACCATTGAGATAATCCTGTGCATGACTGGTTTTTTACAATCTTCCTGATAACAGGAAAATTAAAGGCATTTTCAGGTTTTTTTCAAATGATGACAACTAGCGTAAGAAATCCCGGGGGGATTTATTATCACAAAAGCAGATCTACAGTCCTCAATCTGCATAACTGCCAGGGAAAGCACTGAGAAATGCTGGGTTAGATTATCAACAGTTATGAAAGAGTACAATTGCACGTTGGGCATGAGCTATGGTCTGTTGGAATCACTGACCACAAGAAGTGCAGTATGGAACTCTAGTAGTACCATGCCCTTCCCAACTGACCTCTATAATGCATCTTATACTGTTTAGTATATCAATCCTTTACAGCTAGAAGTCCACTAAGGGTTTCCAACAAACACCATGAGGATGTCAAGAATTGTCAGTTCTCTTATCTGCAAATGTAAGGCATCTAAGAAGCAGCCACTAGAGGTACAGAGGCAGGGTCAGATAAACTGCTGTCACTCTGTGCACAGCGATCAGCAGGCAGATTATCAGGTCTGTCAGCAGAAACATGGTGCAGCTCTGATGCTGCAGTGGTGTACTAGCTCAACAATAGTCATCAGACCTCAGTGGGCTCAGAAAGGGGTTTAGCTGCTTTGGTCAGTGAGCTTGAACCATGTTTTGGAATGAAGACAGGATGGGGAGCAGGGCTCAGACGTACAGGTGGCACCACACAGAATCACATTAGGTCCGAGAAGGCTTATTTGCATGAGCTCATTACTAATCCTGCTAGACATAATCAGGCTCTCCAATTTCACTGCAGTGATTGTGATGCACTGCTCAGCAAAGAATGGAAACTGGGCATAAAGGTAGAAAAGAAAGTTGTGCCACATGGTACAAAAATGTAAAAAAAAAAGCAATATTCTGTTTATAAGTGACATGTTAGTCAATGCAGTCAGCAGTGAAGTACCATGTACTCTGGTACAAACCCTACAAGCGAGGATTAACTCCACCAACAAATGTAATTCCACTGAACCCATCTGCTGCTCGATATTGAAAACCATTTGCATTAGCAGTTTATCTTAGTAAGCGGTACTAGAACAGTTTTCTGGCATTTTAAATCTCTAGTCAAACATTTTACCTCTTGAGTCCCAGTCAATGTGTGTGATATAGCTAGATGCACCTTTACAAATGCCAACTCTTTTGCTGGTAAGTACATTGTAAATATCTACAAAATTGTCATGGGAAGCCACAGCCAGGTACTTTCCTGATTCTGTAAAGAAGAGACACGGAGGTTATCAAACGTGTACATGCTGGAATTGCTGTAATGCATTTTTGCTACTGCAGTACATCCAACTGCAGCAGTGAGGGGTGGGCCCCACTACACTAGGCGGCGTACAACCACACAGGAGTGTAAAGTATTTAAAGGTGTGGAGTACACGAACAGCTAAAGGTGTTCAGTACCCTCTGAACATTCAGTCTCAGTATAGAGGAAAAAAATCAAATTCCAAGCTAAACAATGCTCTTTTACAATATCATCAGATTATACCTCGTGAAAACTTGATATCTGAGATCATTTCCTTCCTGTGGTGAAAAGAGACCATGTCTTCAACAGTGTCAGCATTTACCACCAGAAAGCTCCCATCGTTCAACCCTACAGCTAAGGCTTTCCCATCAGGAGAAAAGGCACAGCATCGTCCACCTGCAATGGAAAATGGAATAGGTTTACAAGCTTGGGACTGAGAAAACCATCCAAAAACTGCAACTAATATGCTTTTGCATCGAGTTTCTACTTTTAACATTGAATTATTTATTAAAATAAACTAAATGTATTACATTACAGGGCACTATGATTAATCTGTTGTTAAATGGGAATGTACCCTCCTGTGTAGATTCTTCTTGAGTTGACAGCGGTGACTTGAAATCAGGCCTGAAATGGGTTTAGGTGCAAATACAACCTTCCAACTATGTTCTGAACATACCAATAGCAGAAAAGAAAGTTGCTGGTTTTTAAAAGCAAACATACCAAAATTCAAAGATTTGTTATAGGCTGTGTAACCTGTTTGTCTTTATATGATGCTACATTTGAAAGCGCATTTAAAACAGAGATGGACTACACTCCCTCCACTTACTTTTTGCCTCAACGCTATTTCTTACCATACTCTCTCATGTATGCATCCGACTATGCTATCTCATGTAATTATTCTCATCTGTTCCCTAGATCACCTGTCCAGAACATTTCATAGTCATGGAACAGTGTAGGTTGGAAGGGACCTTAAAGTTCATCTAATTCCAACATCCTTGCTGTGGGCAGGGACACCTCTCCCTAGATCAGGTGCTCAGAGCTCTGTCCAATCTGGCTGTGGACACTTCAAAGGAGGGAGCAGACATACCTTCTCTGGGCAACCTGTTCCTCACCCTCATCGTGAGGAATTTCTGCCTAAGATCCAATCTAAATCTAATCTCTTCTAGTTTGAAAACATCTCCCTTGACCTATTGCTAGAGTCCCCTGTAAAAAGCCCCTCTCCAGCTTTCCTCTAGCCCCCTTCAGTTACTAGAATGTTTCTCTTCTTTAGGCCTAACAGCCTCAGCTCCCTCAGCCAGTCTTCATAGGAGATTTGCCCTGGTCCTCTGATTTGACACTAAAACAGTGTCCCATTAGAATTCCTGTGCTCTGGATTTGCACTGAAAATGGAGACTGTGGAAATTGCACCATAACATTTGCTGAAGGAAGTATCGATGTAGAATACAGAGTAAGTTTAAGAAGGCAGCATTTCAGCACAGGGCATCTGATTTTATAGAGAAGAGGGCAGGAAAGCTGCTCACTACTGGAGAAGTTCCCATTGCCACTGAAAGCTGATGTGCTCACCACGCAGGAAATTTTGCACTTGTCTTTATAAGGAAACGCTTTCATGTCAGCAACAAATACTCTGCCCTTAAGTACGCTTAGAAGCAAAATGATTCTGGGTTAACTCATTCTCCTTGAAGTCTGAGGAGAATAAAGTTCATTTTATTATTAATCATTACAATAGATTACAATCCTTTTTCTTTCTACCCTTTTCATTGACTTGACACATGCCAAAGGCTTCCAATTTCTTAATGAGAATGTCCTCTTCCAACCTAACTAATGCCCCCAATCCATGATACAACTGTTGCAGAAGTAGAGCAGCATCATTACTATCAGTACACGGTCAAATCAGTTACCTTTTTTGAGTTTCCTCACTGCCAGCATGCGGTGCTGGGATGAAAGTTCCCAGATTCGTAGTGTTTTATCATCGCTCACAGTTGCGCAGACAGGCAAGAGAGGATGAGCTGCCAAGCCCCAGACTTCTCCTTCCATATGTCCCTAAAGGAAATCATTTCATATGAAATAATGCACTTGAGTCTGGGTGGTATGTTCCAGCACTTGTCCTGCTTCCTTTTAAAGGTCTCAAGCAATAAGGCTTTTGTGATCTTCATGATCTCCTCTCAAATTTTTTTCATATTCAAGAGACCATCTAAAATGTATTTGTCCATGTTACTAGCTGTAACTCCTGTTCTTCCAGGGCTATCTCTTCCAAACTTGAGAAGAAGAGGAAATAATTATGCCCTAAAAAGGACTTTATCCTGAAATCCTAATGTGGCCTAATCTGTCCTCGAGGTTTGTGTAATTTTTTTAGATCCTGGAGAATCTGTTTGCCCAGCGTCCACATATTCATCTCTCCTCAGAGCTCAGGTTTTGCGCTTTTTTAAACACTCCTGCTTTTTCTAGATTCCCCTTCACTCGCACGCAGCCTGTCGACATTGCATGCAAGGTTAAATCATTGCTTACTATTCTCAGACTGGATTTCAGTTTGGTAACTGGGTTGGGTTTTCATGAGATGGAAAAATACCATTAAAAGGAAAAGGAGAGGAACTGATGAGACATCTTGATTACACCTTATGTTTTTTCTGTTTTGGCTCAAACATATAATTTAAGCTGGATGACAATTATAATGCCCCTCTTTATGGAAAATCTCTCAGCAATCAGGTAATTTCTCTGGCTTGCAACCTTTTTATTCATGAGAAGGGAACTACATTAGCATGAGATTGCAATTCCAGATTAGTGGATGAGTTAAATACACAAGCAGCATCAAATGCATCAGCAGACTTGTATACAAAAATTTAACCCAATGTTGCAAAATACTTGGTCTTGCAAAAAGAGGTCTCTTTATGCTCTGCAGCACATGTAATGACAACTGTGTTGTTGCTGTATAAAGCTGTTGTAACTCTCAAGCAGTTTTTCACACATTAAAGTGTAGAGTCCCTCAGAATACACTACGCTGTTTCAGTAAAAGCAAATCCCAGAATCACAGTACTACTGAGGCTGGAAAAGACCTCTGAGATCATTCAGCCCGGTCTCTGACCTAGCATCACCACAATCAGCTAGACTCTGGCACTAAGTGCCACAGCCAGTCTGTCCTTAAACACCTCCAGACTCTGTGACTGGGAGGTCCATTCTAGGCTCTGATCATCTTTTCTGTGAGGAAGGGCTTCCTAACAGTCAGCCCAGCCCTCCCCTGGTGCGGTGTCAGGCCCTGCCCTCTCATCCTATCACTAGTTGCCTGGGAGAAGAGCCTAACACCCACCAGTCTACAACTTCCCTTCAGGTAGTTAAATCATTGGAACTACACTATCAGAATACAACGGGTTAGCACTACTCTTCCTGTTTCATTTTTATATTGGGACCTAAATAAAAATGTCCAAAAAAAAAATACAAATCAGAAGAATCTGATCATCTAAGGACTGTTAATTTTACCTTCAGAATTCAGGGACTCTCCAAGTCATTTACCTAAGCAAGCAACACCATCTGCCTGAGGAAGGAAAGCAGTGGTGGCCAGCAAGATGAAAACAGAAATTAAATCACTGGGGAAAATCTTATCATGTCCTGTATTGCTACGGGGAATATTTTTATGTGGAAGATCCATACAGTACCTGAACGAGCAGAGTCATAGGGCCACTTTTATCAATTTCAAGTATCTCTCCATTTTTAGTTCCCACTAGTATGTGCCCATGTCCTAGGCTGATGGCTCGAATAGAGGGATTGTCTTCTAAAAGCAAACCTGAAAGGTAAGAAGATATTTTCCATTGTGCTTGTGAAACAAAAAGAGCCTCGTATCACCTATAGTTCATATAGGTAGCTGATATCAACTATAATTAGAATCTGTTAAAATCATGAAACATGAGATACACTTGCCTGATCAAACTCTTAGATAATCCATGGATTTAATGACCTGTTCGAAGGAGGGACGCTTTGCCTAGTCCGTAGCATGGCAATACAAAGGTTGATGTTTTCCTGCTTTAACAGTAGAAGGGGTTCAGATACCCCAGCATCTCAGACATTGATTGTGTGATTACCTGTGAATATCACTTTACAGACTTCCATGCTTACACCCGAGGCAGTTAGATTTAACAGCTCTTCCCAACAAACAGGGATCATGTCCATGATATTTGGCCAGTTCAGTAAGTTAGCAGCTAAATGAAAGAGATTTTAGAAGAGCCAGACTCACAGGCTGGTGACATTTGAGATCTTTGCTTCACTGAAAACAAAACCAAATGCCATGGAATAGCAGAGGAACTAGCAGAGCAAACTACAAATGGCAAAGATGGTGTGAAACACAACTTACATCCATCAAAGCAGAAAATTCCAGCACAGAGGAATAAGCTGTTTATCACTAAGCACTTTGTGTTCCACTAAGATCTGACTAGCCTTGGTGCATCTAGTCCTTATTAAAGCACGCTGAGAAAGAATACCTTTAGAACTAGCAGAGAGTGCAGCTCTTTTAATAGCATAGGTCTTCAGGCATCTTTCAAACATGTCATCCCACAGTGCCACAATGCCATCCTTTCCACCAGTAACAAACCCCTGTAAGATCAGAGTATGAAAACATACACAAACGTCAGCCCTCACATGGTAACATCTAAACAATATCCAAAGGTAGTGTCAACTCTCCCCTGCATTTCCTTTGTGTGCCCCCAAAAATCTATCTGGACCTGTGCAAAGCATTCAGTACTATGCCACATGATACTTGGATCTCTAAACTGAAACGATATGGATTCAACGGATGGATCACTCGTTGGAAAAGCAGATGGCTGGATAGTCACACCTGAAGAGTTGTGATCGCCTGCCAGTGTCCAAATTAAGATGTGTGACGAGTAGTGTGCCTCAGGGGTTGGTACTCAGATCGGTGCTGTTTAACAGCTTTGTCAGCAACATGGACAGTGGAATTGGATGCATACTCAGTCAGTTTGCTGATGACACAAAACTGTGTGGTGAAGTCACCACGCTGGAGGAAAGGGAGGCCATCCTGCCAAGCTTGAGAACTGGCTTGTGCAAACTGCATGAAGTTCACCAAAGGCAAGATTCTGCACCTGGGTTGAGGCCATCCCATGCATTAATACAGATTGGGAGGAGAAAGGATTGAGGATGGCCCTGATTAGAAGGACTTGGGGGTGAAGGTGGAGCAGAAGTTGAACAGGAGCTGTCAGTGTGCGCTGGCAGTCCATTGAGCCAACAGTGTCCTGGGCTGCAGCAAAGAAGCAGTGATGGTTGGTCAAGGGAGTGGATTCCCCCCCTCTACTCTGCTCTGGTGAGACCCCACCTGGAGTATTGTATCCAGTTCTGCAGTCCCCAACATAAGGACACAGAGCCACTGGAACAAGTGCAGAGGAGAGCAACACACATTATCAAAGGGCTGGAGCACCTCCCTTATGACCACAGGCTGAGCAAGTTGGGGTTGTTCAGCGTAGAGAAGAAGAGGCTCACAGGTGACNCCAGGTTGGCTGGGGCCTTGAGTAAACTGCTCTAGTGAAGGTGTCACTGCCTGTGCAGGGAGATTGGAACTGGATGATCTTTAAGGTCCCTTCCAACACTAGCTATTCTAGGATTCTATGAATTCTCGAGCCTATAGCAATGAAGAAAAATAATATAAGGGGAGAAGGTTTAGAAAGTTGCTTTTCTAGGGTTATAAAGACTTAGAACCATACAGAGGAGTCCATAGTCTTGCAATAGCCATGTTGGGCTGTAACATTGTGCACATGGAACTAAGCTATGGAAAAACACGGGCTTCATCTTTACAAGAAACAGCAGTTGGTTCTAACAGCTTCTCTAGTGATTCCCAATGCAGTGGATTTAGCACATGCTTCAAACTCAGCAAATAATGTAGTGGGACCAATTCTTTGATTAATTCCCTTGGTAGATTCTCCTTATTTTTGCCAAGTGAGCGCAAAACACAGCATCAATAACAAAAAAGAACATAATTGAAAGGGGTGTTTAGAAGACAGAGTGCCGAGATCAAACAGAAAAATTGATAGAAAAGCCAGGAGCAATCAATTAGAGCTGGAAAAGACTGAGCCACAGGGATCTTAACTGACCTTGATATATAAATACGTTAATAGTTAATATTTTTCATCTCATGCCACACTTGAGTTGAAATTATCATCTCAGAAAGGATATTTTGTTATCAGCTTCTTCAATTTGCCAGTGGATTTCAAGCGGGAAAATGTTGCTCCAACTACATTGATGTGATGCCAAGAATATATTTTGCCATAGTTCCTTTTCAAGATTTATTGATCTAACTGAAGGAAAATGCTTTTGATATCTGGGATAATTAACTCAGAAAAGCAAAATCTTTGGATATTCAAAATCTTGATTTCTTAAGATACAGTGATGGCTTTAGAAAGTGTTTCAAAGTTTTTGGAAACTCACAATGCCAAAATATTCCGGGGGTCAGGAATGCTACTTGCTACTCTCCCGTGGTTTATGAGTACAAAAACATGATGGGCATGAGTACAGTGAGAAATAAATCCAACATATTTAGAGGTCAGAAAGCTATTGGTCAGGTAATGAGCATTATCATCAAAGATAATGTCATGCTTACAAATACACATCTGTCCAATAACAGGCCTCTTCAATAATTGGCTTTGTGACTTTAGTCGCATTCTGATTCATTCAGTGCAGCATGTTTTCTGTTAGGGTTTAATTACAGATTCACAGGATTACTGAGGTTGGAAAAGCCCTCTGGGATCATCAAGTCCAGCCCATGACCTAACATCACCACAATCACCCAGACCAGGGCACTAAGGGCAACAGCCAATCCTCAAACTCGTC
>VZRI01001787.1:178836-283333 GCA_013397515.1 Upupa epops | reverse complement strand
AAATAATACAGTTAAGATAAAAACAAGATAAATATAAGATAAAGACAAATATTTTCCTTAATTAAATATACTTTAAACAATTGCTTTGAAAGATGGCAGGGCATCCTAATGGACATCAAGTCCCAGCATACAGTCCTGCAAGTAGTGATTGAACAGTTCTCTGTTTTCTTCACTAGAGAAATACTGAGGAAGTAGGAATTAGGGGGAAGTAAATGCTGATTAAACATGATTTCCTAATTTCTTCCATTAAGTGATTCCTGAACTGAGTTACCCTCTATGTCTCAACACTAACCGGAATTGAGAAGTCCTCAAGATTACTGCTATACTTAGATTCTTTTTTTCCTCTACTTTTATAAAGTAATAAATGTTTCATAGTACTGAATCATAGAATCATCAAGGCTGAAAAAGTCCTTCAGAACTATCAAGTCCAATCATCCACCCTACAACCTCTAACAACCAAATTTTTAAATTCATTCTCCTTCACTGAAACTACTTCTATTAGCAAAGTGATTCCTATTCTAATTCCCTACAAATATGTTTACAAACAAATAATTTGTGAGCTATTGTTGTTAAAGACTTTTTCTTCTTTCTCCATAAATCTGCGTAATTCTCCCGTACCAATCTGGGATACAGACAGAATTTTCAGAATGTTATTTTCAAAATCATTCTTCCTTTTAAATTTGTTTGTGGCTAGTGCCAGCTCGTTCCAGCTCCTGGCTGTGGGTCAAAGAGATGACAGACACTCTGCCCACACCTCCAGCTCTTTTGTTGGGGGAGAAACTCCCCCACTAGCCCTCCCCTCTTTCTCTGAGGGCTCAAACACAGAAAGCCAGCACCAGCTTGTTCCAGGTCCTGGCAGCGAGCCACAGAGGAGAAGAAAGAGAGGAGAAGGTCCTGCAGAAAGCCCTGCAGCAGGCCTATTTACCACAACAGGCATTGCCCTGCTTGATCAGTGCCATGTTGCCTCTGTTCACACCAAGATGCTGTCATACTCTAAACTCCCTCCCAACTTTATCAATTCTATGATTCTACAATATTCCCTTTACAAGAACCGACCTTTTAGGCATCAATTAGTCCTACTAGAACACATGGACACTACAGACAACACCTAATTATCTGTACTAATACAATAAATGAATTCTATTGCTTTTGTATCCCTAGCTTTGGGATATTGTGCTCCTTTTATACCCTCAGTGGTAATTACATATAATTCCTCTCCTCTTGGTCATGATTCTCCATTTCATAAACACTTCATTATCTATTGCATTGTACAATTACATGCCAGGCCATACACAATGTTGCAAGGTAGATTTACTACGAAGCAGTGGATGCCTTACAGAAATGCAAGAATGGAGTGTTTGAGTGAAGAAGATTCATTACAGAATGGCTGAAGATAACAAACAGGATAAAGGCAGATTGTACTGCTTGTTTCATCTGAAAGGGACCTAAGTCCAAGAAGGTGATTCACTCCTTCACAACATGGAACTGGTCTAGTGCCCTAGTTTTGCTCTCAAGGTGCCAAACTACCTTGTCACTAAAGAGAGAAACAGTCTTAAAAACCAAAAAAGGAGCCTGCAAGTAGAAAGAGGAGTAGAACAGTGAAGATATAATCTTGCTTTTGGTTCAGAGCTGTATAGTCTGTGTGACTCCAACTCTTTTTAATTACCACTGAACGATAAGCTAACGTTGAACAGGTGGAGAAGGTTATCATTGTTAAATGAAGAATACAGGGAGTAAAGGATCTCAAGAAATTCCCAAGTTACCATGAAATTCTAAGAGCATTTTAGTCATAATATAATCTAGCAGATTGAAAAGATATCTCACTGGAGATACACAAGACGTCACTACAGTCAGTTTTCTGCCTATGCTACATAAATGAGAGCGAAGGCAAATGGTTAACATAAAGCCCTTAAAATTTGGGGATTATTTCAAAAGCTACATTGACAAAGGGCCAGAAGGGATTGTTATATTACTACGGGTCAAAAGAACCCCAAACAACTAAACCAACCAATAAACAAAACCAGGAACGGAAAGTTATATATCAGCCTTAAGAATTCAAGGTAAACAGCACAAATCCTTTCTCTCAATAAACTGCATAAACATTATTCACAGGACTGCTTCTGCTAAGATAAATCAATATGAAAATACTGCACTGGTGGAAAACATTTGCAGTCACTGTAAAGATAGACTGCATTTTCTTTTCTAAAGTGGAATATATACAGTTGAGAAACCTAAGTATCAGCAAGAACCCAGAAATAATTTAAATAATTTACAAGTAACCTATCAGAAGACCTGCCATACCGGGAGGAAACTGACTGTCCATCAGAAGAGTATATAGACATAAAACATCACGGGATACATGACATATGTATGACTGTGATGTGTCCATCATAGTGCATACATGATCTTAGCCAACTTTACAAGGGACGTTAAGATGAGAAAGGATCATAAGTCATCTATTCTGATTTCCTGCATAATAAAAAACTAGAATATTCAAAGTGCATGCATAATTTAGAAACATATAGACTGTGGGGTTCTCGTTAGATGCCCGACTCCTACTGATTCCACATTTTATAAATGACATTGAGTATCTTAAATCTCTAAGGTCCAGATCCTCAAAGGCGCTTTGGAAGCTAATTCCACCTACAATCAAAGAAAATCAAATGCCTAAATGTCTTTGAGGACCTGAACCTACCCCACTTTTGAAAAATTTGCCCTTTATTTCTCTCTTGATAAAGATAGGTGCAGTTAGCTGAGGGGCCATTTTCATTTTCCTTCGCAAGATGGGAAAATGCAGGCTCTTGTCTAAGTATTCCTCCTGGACATGGATGACTTGGAATCAACCCTCTCCTCTTTCTGAGCATAATTACATCTTCTGTCTCTCAAGAGGAGACCCTAAGCAGTAGTCTGTTGAGTTTTGTTCAGGAGAGGCTGCCTTATCCACTGTCTTTCGGACAGCTGCCCTATAATGAAAAGAAGAAAAAGGTAATTCAAGATTCACTGGACCACTAGTTAAAAACAAGCGGAAACATGGCACACATTTTGAGAAAGAGACAACATGGTTCTAGTCCTTGCTTGACTTCATTCCTCATCTATGTTATTCATGCAAATAATAGAGCTGTGGACATGGGAACAAGAGTTCCACCTGCTCCCACCTACCAGGGTAGCGCTTTAGCCACTGGACTGCTGTGTAGAAGAGAGCTAACACCAACACTAGCACCAGCACAGTCACAGAGACCTTCCTTTCCAACACAATACATTCCATGAGACTGATTTGTGAATGCCTGCTCCTTTTTCATGTCTGCATATTCTGCTCTTTCTCCAAAAGGGAGAGTTTGAGCACCTGTTTGCAGGAGAGGGTAACAGCCCATGAACACCAAGTAGAAGATCTGCAAGGCTCCTAATCTTTGAGGACAGGTATAAAGGTACTCTTCTTACAGGATATTTTCATCATCTCCTGTCAGCTGTTACCAGTGTCAGGTGCCTCCTTGCTCAATGTTTTGACTTTTTGATTACTCTTCTAAGGGAATGAGAACGTTACCAGCGGGCTACACAAGATGCACAGGAGCCAAACGCAGGACCCCAGGCTCTACTCCACAAGGCAGTGTGTGGACATGGGTGGCATTAGCTTTGAGAATGCTCATTTTTTGATTCATTAGTAAGCCACTAAGTAACATAGCTGCCCTTTTGAAAAGACACCAACTCAGAGAAAGAAAGGTAGGGATTAAGAACTTTCAGGATAATCTTAAAGCAATTTGAGAGAGATGAAGTACTGATAACTTTTCAAAGGTGCAAGAGTATTGGCGCTGTTTAAAACCCACCTCAAAACATAAATACACCTTCTCTCCTCTGTAATGCACTCCCCAACGTGCTCAGGAGGAACACGAGAAAAAGCAAGCAAGCTGCAAATGTTCCGATTAATAAAAACCTGGGTGGGAAGCTCCTGTGCTGTTTTCCTTCTGCCAGAGCAGCACTAACAAACTCTGTTTAGAAAAATCAACAGTAGGCTTTAGGCAAGACATATAAGAGGGCCACAGTAGGCCTGACCCTACAGTTATCCTATGATTTATAGTCTTCTTACAGCAGTGTACTGTGTTTGACACTGGCTAAGGGGTTAATCAGTTCTGAGCATTGGCTCTGTAATAGGGTCCTGCCCTAGGGGTCTATTCAATCAATCAGTGCTGCTCAGTGCTGTAATGCCTCAGTTCTGTGTGTACGTAGATGAGTGTGCTGCAGTTCAGCATCCTGGAGGCATTTGCCTTTGAGAAGTTTAGTGGAAACTCCACCTAGATGAGGGCTGTCAGGTTCACTCAGAAAACACCGAGGGTAAGAAAAGAGGTGACTATGTTGAAACAAGGGTCATCATCTTCTCTGAGTCCAGCCTGAAGCCTTGGACCTGCTGAGAATAGGAAGCTACAGCCCTTTTGAAGACAGAAAATGCTTGGCCACATCCTTTCTATAAGGAAGGAGTTATTCTTCAGGCCTTTTTGGATAAGAAATTTCTTACTCTGAAGAATACAAAGGAAAATTACCATGAAGTTGATGATTTTTTTCATCAAAAATAGCCAAAACATCCAGAGGGCATAAGCTCAGGAGGAAAAGGAATTGGAAGCATTTCTGTAGAGTGCGTGGGGGACTAGAGAAAATACTGAACAGCAATAAAGGGAGATTAGAGCAGAAACTGGAAGTCACTTGCTCAGGTGTTTCTGGTGTTCTGCTGTCCAATATGGCACACGGCTTGTAAAAGCCTTCTCCATCTGACAGTGTAGAATCATTAGGGATCAGAAGGGACCTTGAAAGATCATCTAGCCCAATCCCCCCGCCACAGCAGGATCACCTAGACCAAGTTGCACAGGAACACATCCAAGTGGGTCTTGAACGTCTCCAGAGAAGGAGACTCCACAACCCCCCTGAGCAGCCTGTTCCAGTGCTCCGTTACCCTCACTGTGAAGAAGTTCCTTCTGATATTGATATGGAACCTCCTCTGTTCCAGCTGGCACCCATTGACCCTTGTCCTATCACTAGATGACCCTGAGAAGAGCCTGGCTCCATCCTCCTGACACCCACCCCTCACATATTTATAATGAGGTCACCCATCAGCCTCCTCTTCTCCAAGCTCAAGAGACCCAGCTCTCCCTCAGCCTTTCCTCATAAGAGAGGTGTTCTAATTCCATCCTCATCTTCCTTCTTCTACTCTGTAACAGTGAAGGTCAGAGCTCCTACAAAGCATGAAGAAAGGGCACTTTACTTGAACCTTTTGTTAATAATCAGAACCAGTCATATCTGAGGAGAAATAACAGCTCTCCAAAGGCAGAAGTCTTTATTTCTCCTAATTACAGTTCTGTATGAGATTACCAAGAAGTAGGCATCAGAGGAAAACTAAAGGAGTTTTCTTCAGCAATGCTATGTATGTGTGAGGTCAAGAGTTTTTCAAAGAGCTTCTGAAATATTCTCTGAGCAAGGGTGGAATGGAAATGTGATCCTTCTCTCTGGGTGGTAAATAGGAGGTGTAGGAAATTGTGTGCGCGTGTATGGGGGAAGTGTGGGGAAATGGTTCTGTTTCAATCTCAGCAGAGCTTTCAGCAGTCAGGATTTCAAAATATATATATGGGAACACATTTGACACAACCATGGTTGCTTTTTAAGAAGAGAGGTAGGAAACCACAGCACTGTACCAAAGTCATCGTTTCCAGCTCGAGCTCAAGATAATACACTCACTTGGATCGAGGGACTGGAATAACAATGTATTTTGGGAATGAAATGGTGGTGGTTATTATTATTATTATTATTATTATTATTATTATTATTATTATTATTATTATTATTATTATTATTATTATTATTACTATTATTATTTTATGTTATTGTTATTATTGTTATTATTATTATTGTTATTAGCACAGAAATACTTCAGTCATTCTGAATAAGAAGAAATTATGGGAGAAAACTCACTAAATGAAAAAGCACAGTTTCTGGACAACTCCGTGCAGTTTTAGTCAATCTCAGAAAGAACTTCCAATATACATGAGCAAACAGCTATGTGATGAAGGGAGCACTTTGTGCAGGATGCAGCATCTCTTTGACGTCTCTTTCTTTGACACCATTGTAATCAGGCACCAATGCTGCCATTTCAGCAGTCAGTACAAAATTACCAGTCAGGAGAGAACAAAAGGAGGCAGTTAATCTTTTTACACTGCTTTTCAGTAATGTTACCATTCAGAAAATGAATGCTCACACGGTACCTCACGAGTGCTCTGAAGTTTCCTTAACAAATACAATATTTTTAAGCTAACTGCTCTTGAAAGTAGCATGATGTATAAAGAGCCCAAGGTCTGCTTACAACAAGTCCTGGAGAAAAACGAAGTCACCTTCTTTAGGTAGATCACTTGGCTGTTGTTTTAGTTGCCATATCTAACTAAATAAATATTTGAAATATAAAACTATAATACGCACAAAAGCTTTCTGTGCAAAAAAAAAGGCTCTAACAGCTTCTTCTTCACCATGCACCTAAGCATGAGAGTATTGTGTATATGATGCTGCAGTTCATAACAGGCACTGATCACAGCAAACACGATTCAGTAAAAAAACCCACTACCCCAGTACTTAAAATTTTGTATCCAAAGGTAAGTTTTCCAAGATTTTTCTCCTTTGGGTAGGAAAAGAGCAAATCATTCAATCACAGACTCATAGAATGGCTCAGGTTGAAAGGGACCTCCCAGCGTCATCTAGTCCAACCCCCTTGCAGGGACCAGGGACACCCAGGGACAACTATACAGGTTGCCCAAAGCCTTGCCCAGTCTCACCTTGAAGATCTCCAGGGATGGGGCCCCAACTGTTGCCTGGGCAACCTGTTCCAGTGTTCAACCCCCTCCCTGCTAAAGAGCTTCTTCCTAACAGCCCACTTCAATCTCCTCTAATTTGAAACCATTGCCCCTCATCCTATCACTGCAGGCCTTTGTAATCAGTCCCTCTGCAGCCTTCTTGTAGCCCCCTTCAGGGACTGGAAGTTCACTATCAGGTCCCCTGGGAGCCTCCTCCAGGCTGAACAACCCCCAGGTCGCTCAATCTGTCCTTGTAGCAGGGGTGCTTCAAGCCCCTGATCGTTTCCATGACCTCTTCTGGACCCACTCTGTCAAGCTGGATAGATTCCTGTACTGAGGGCTCCAGGTACCAAACAGATGACAGAAACTACTCATAGAATCATAGAATTATCAGGGATCGGCAGGGACCTCGAAAGATCATCTATTCCAGTCCCCCCACCACAGCAGACAGGATCACCCAGACCAGGTCCAGGTGGGTTTAAAATGTCCCCAGAAAAGGAGACTCCCCAAACCCCCCAGGCAGCCCCCTCCAGTGCCCCATCACCCTCCCTGGGAAGAAGTTATAGATTAGGGACCCAAGAGTGTCAAAAGCAAAGAACAGTGATGGATACTTGATATTCTGTTGATTCAAATCACTATAACATAAAGGGAAGTGACTTTCAGAAAGTACTGAGAGGTCTCTGCTGTACACAGAGTGTTTCAGTTGCAGCATGTTTGGGTAGCACATGCTGTGATCCCTGCAGAATCCATTCCAGCAGTCAGGACATGGTCAATATGCTGCTGACGTGGCCTTATTTGTCACAGTGAGCACTGCTCTCCTGAGCCACTGCAGTAGCAGAAAAATGTGCTAAGTGCCATTCCATTGAGTTCTCTCTGGCCCACTGTTACTGTGTGAGGCAAAACCAAGGTCAGCATTTACATTGCAAACATTCTTCAATCCAAACCTAGAGATCAGACCTATCTGTCAGACCTCTGTAAGTTACTCAAGGCCCATAAACCTTCAGTGCTCCTTGTGCATGATGCAACGACTTGTGCTCCAGAGAAACAGGGAAAACATCAAGTCCACAATGGAAAGGTAGAAAACCATTCCTCCTGGTTACTGCTGGCACCCTGAAATACATGTTATAAAAACAAAGTTAAATCCTCCTTTAATTCCTCTTGAAAGAACAACTAATTTAACACCCCAAGATTTCTGGAAGGGAGGTTGTGGTTTGGGAGTCAGACAGATTGTTGCCTCTTTACAGGCTGGAATCCAGATCCTTAGGCTGTGAGCACGCTGGGTCTCTCCTTTGGGACTGGAGGCTGCTTAATTGAGCTCATTGCCAGTGAAGTACACAGCACTACTCAGCTGACAAGATGCTGATACCTGATTTAGTGTCAGCTGAAAGAACCTTCAGGCTCTGCTCGTGATGTTGTCTAAATCTCAGCTGATTACAGCGGCAGCTCAGTCACTTAGGCAGTGCACAGGCCGAGACACTGAAATGTAGTTTTCTGAATTTTAGTTCTATCTCTATCAGGAAAGTTAAAAAGTGGGACTACAACAGTAGTTCCTCTTTTCCCAGAGGGAGGTTCTCCTCCCCCTGTGTTCGGCACTGGTTAGACTGCACCTGGAGTACTGTGCTCAGTTCTGGGCCCCTCAGTTCAGGAGGGATGGCGAGGGGCTGGAACGAGTCCAGAGAAGGGCAACTAGAATGGGAAAGGGGCTGGAAGGTCAGCCCTACGAGGAGAGGCTGATGGAGCTGGGGCTGTTTAGCCTGGAGAAGAGGAGGCTCAGGGGTGACCTTATCACTGTCTAGAACTACCTGAGAGGGGGTTGGAGTCAGGCAGGGGTCGGTCTTCTCTCCCTGGACACTGCAGACAGGACAAGGGGTCACAGTCTTCAGCTCCATTGGGGGAGGTTTAGACTTGACCTTAGGAGAAGGTTTTTCACTGAAAGAGTGATCTGGTTTGGGAATGGGCTGCCCATGATGGTGGTCAACTTGCCATCTCTGGAGGTGTTCAAGGTTAGTCTGGGTGAAGTGCTGAGTGGCATGAGCTAGATGGCAGATGTTAGGTTTACTTAGTTGGTTTTAGGTTGGACTGGATGATCTTTAAGGTCTTTCCCAA
Organism: Upupa epops; assembly: GCA_013397515.1. Lineage (NCBI taxonomy): Eukaryota > Metazoa > Chordata > Aves > Bucerotiformes > Upupidae > Upupa > Upupa epops. Next base: position 274,406 of record VZRI01001787.1, on the reverse strand, counting down.
CCTTATCAATACTGTGATTCTGTGATACTGTGACTCTAGGCATACTCTGTAACACAAACATGACTTGGAATCACAGAGCTTGTGGTTTGGTCATTAAGACACTACAAATACATCTTACAATGCCAAGTGAACATGCACGTCACATGCACAGCATCCACATGGACAACAGCCCCCAAAAGCACATCACAGAAACTGCTCTTTATTCACCCAAAGTTTATGTCAGTCTAGCTACAATGCATTTCATCTGCCTCTCATTTGTCTCTCAGACAAACCAGGTATTACAGCTACATGCCCTATTTTCTAACAATACCTTTGTAATGCCTGGGAAATGGTGACTGTAGGAGAGATAAAGAGCTTAAACAAGTGATTCTATTAGCCTAAAAGGTAGGGCATCCTAATATAGCCTAGCATAGCATGTCTTCCCTGTGTCCTGTTTGCTTAGGCACAACCTAAGGGGTAGTCTATTTTATTGTATGCACAGGTCTCATAGGCTGGGACCCACCAACGGAGCCCACAATCAAAATCACTGAAAAAGAAAAAGGGCAAAGCATCTGTATAAGTAAATGGTTTCCTGAATCATTTTACTGCTTTAAGTTTTACTTATGAACTTTGTTTAGTCATAGAATCAGAGTTGTGGCTGGAAGAGACCTCCAAGACCATCAAATCCAACCTTTTCCTAACTCTATCAGTACCACTAAACCCTGTCCCCCGGTGCAGCACCTAAACTTCTCTGAAACACCTCTGGGGATGGGCACTCAGCCCCCTCACTGGGCAGGCTGTTCCAATGCCTGACAACCCTGTCAGTCAAGAAATTCCTGCTGACATCCAACCTGAACCACCCCTGGCACAGCTTAAGGCTGTTTCCCCTCACCCTATCACTGGTCACTGGGGAGAACAGTCTGACCCCTGCCTCCCTGTAACTTCTTTCCATGTAGTTGTAGTGAGCAATAAGATCTCCCCTCAATCTCCTCATCAGCAGGCTAAACAGACCCAGATCCCTCAGCCCTTCCTCATTTGACACGACACCTATTCCAAATCCTTTACTGGCTTGGTAGCCATCCCCTTTGCAGCCCTCAATGTCCCTCTTGCAGTGAGGGGCCCAAAACTGGGCACAAAAACTGGGCACCAAAACTGGTGGCCTCATCAAAGAGGGGAATGATCACCTCCCTTCTGCTGGCAATGCTATTCCTGCTACAGGCCAGGATGCCATCGGCCCTCTTGGTCACCTGGGCACACTGCTCACTAAACTTCCCACATCAGGCAGAAAAACAAAGCTCCTCACAGCTACTTGAGGAGCAGAACAATCTCAAGAGGAAAAGGAGTTAGGCAGCTGACCATCATTACCTTTAGCAATGCTGGAGAAACTAATTCCAAAGTAGTACCTGGAGCCTTTCTCATACAAGAAAAATCACTGCATTCAGTTTTCTTAGTATTGTAGTCTTTGTGTAAAGGAGATGAGATGTTAAAATGTCACCTGTGTGGGAAAAAAGTACTCAGTGTATGTTAGACGAGTACAGAGACAGAACCGTGTTCCCTGCCTGAAATCAAATTGGAATCTATATTCCCACGGGAATTTATAATGCGTCTGGAAGAAAATAAATCGCCAACTGCAAGTTAGGGAGTGAACTCAATAAGGTTGTTATTAGTACGTTATTTTAGGGGAACTGTTTTCAACGATAGCATCTCATTTTAAGGAGCTGATTGGCAAGGAAAAGTGAGTCATTTGTGCATAAGGTTATTTCTAGCTTTTCGAGTCACTTTTTTTTTCCTTAGCTTTCCAGAATTTACATCACAATTGATTTTTTTACTTGTTTAAGAGCTGGAACAGCTTTACAAAGGCTAAAAATTGTGACTGCTTGCCATGAAGTAATCCCTGTTTTCCTACAGGGATTGGATGTTTCCCTCTGAAGACCTGAGAATATTTCCTACTCTGTCTACAGAGTTGTAGAGCCCTCTAGTGCCTGTCATTCTGCTTCCTGTCTGTCTCCTCGAGAGTAACTCCATTTATTTTAATGCAGAGATTAAATCGGCCTTCCCATACACATCTGTGCGTTGCTGCTTTCATCTAGGTTGGTACCACAGCAAGGAAATCTAGTTTGCATCTGATAGCTGAAACTGCTTTAGCTATGCAGTGCTTTGATGGCCCAATCGTTAGTTATACAAACAGTGCTAAAATCACTTGGATGGCAATATACTGCCTCCTGGAACTGGGCTGTTTGGGGAAGAACAAAAAGCCTTCTGTAAATTCTGCATTGCACTGTGTAGATTGTTTACAGAGGGCTTCTCAAGGCTCTTCTCTCAGGAGTTTGGATCAGTCTTATTTAAAATATAAGTGCATTTGAATATAAGAACATTCAAAGTAAAACTTGAGAAAGATGTGCTCAGCAAGAGTTTCAACAGAGAGAAAAGAAAAAGGAAGAAGAAAAAAGTAGAAAAGCAAGAGAAAAAAAGAAGACAGAAAAAGAAAGAGAGAAAAGAAGAAGAGAAAAGAAGAGACAGGAAGACAAAGGGGGGAAAGATGATAAAAGAAAGCAGGAGGTCTGGAGGCATAAGCTGCAAGAAATACTTCCTAGTGAGCAAGAACAAACCCTTAATTCTAGAAGATAGCATTGCCCACAGGAATAACGCACATTAGTTTCCTGCAGATCAGATTGTTCCATTTGGAGCACATATGTTTCCTTTTGGAACGCTGCACAGCTAGGAGACGATGCAGAAGGAAAGCTGAAGGCCATCATCATTTGTGATCTACAAACCCCTGACCAGACCCCAGACTCCCAAAGCAAACTTGGGCATTGATTAATCTCTCTAAGTCCTTAAGGTACTGACAACCACCACCAGACAACGGAGGAGCAAACCATTACCCCGGTCAGAAGCTCATTGCCCATGCTTATGGAATCAAGATGGAAAGAGGCTTCCCTGGAAGTATCAGTCTTACATCATTCAGTGACACCTTCTTAAGTACTCAAACATATACACGCACGGCCCAATGGAATTTTTCAATAAACAGTTGAACAAGACCCTGCATTATGCTTTGGCAATCAGAAGTCACAAATCCTGTATGCATATTTATAATAGTCATATCTTTAACAAGAAAATAATGGGCTCCATTTGCTGTTTATGTGGGGTTTACAGGAACTCATTTATAAGGAAAGCTCTAATAGCAAAACAGCCGTTATCATCTAGGCAATACTAACGCTACCCCCTCGGTGTATATCTTTGGATTTTGACATCTATAACTTGGAGGAATTCCAATCATTTGGACTTCATTTCACAGGTCAGATTCAAACTAGGAATTTTTAGAGGAATAGGAACACAAGGCATCAGGAATTTCTGATTAAAAAGTGAGTGGAATCGTCAGCCATGGGCAGTGTGTCCTGCAGGACCGTAAGGGTTGTTTTTTTGTAATGTTTTACTGATGAGGACTCTGGTTTATTCTTTCTATAACCAGCCATTTATAATGCCACGCAGTTCTGTTGAGCGATGTTCTTGCGGGTGCATTGTTCCAGTGTTAATCCACAGTCAGCTACTCCTAGTCACCACATAAATTGGAGATCTTCAAGGTGAGGCTGGACAAGGGGAGGCTCTGGGCAACCTGCTCTAATTGAGGATGTCCCTGCTCCCTGCAGAGGGATTAGACTACCTGACCTTTGGGGGTCCCTTCCAACTCAGCCCATTCTGTTTGGTAGTGAAGGTGAGGCAGATAGACTTAATGGAGTTGCTCAAGATGCTTCAGCTCACGTGCTGCAGCGTTAAGTCAGACATTCAATTTTGTCCGGTGTTCTCTGGAAGAAAAATGTAAGTGTTTAGAGAAGGATGCACAGCAGACAGGCTGTGGAACAAACAAGATGTTTGACCCCACTATCCCGGGCAGTTCGGTGTGTCTGTGTTTAAATACCTGTTTCATGGCCACCGTTCAGTTGTTGCTGGTTCTGAGTGCCAGCAATCCCTTCCTGCATTTAGACACCAGGTTACTCCCAGGACAGTTTAACTGTTTGGCCTGTGAGGAAAATGAGAAAAAAACAAACTGTGTAGGACTAGAACCATTAGACCCTTCTTGGCCAAATTCACAACCAACCATCTACCAGACAAGGCTCCTAATATCTGTTCTGACCAGCTTTTTCTTCCTGGCTATGACATGTCTCAGTGATACAGAAAAAGAAGCTAAGTAGTCACAGCTAGGTGACTACAGGGACTGGCACTACAGATGTGTTCCTGGAACACAAAAGCCAGTTGTGAAAATCTTCTTACAGCGAGGAGGAGCTGGATCAAAGATGTCCTTTAGCCAAAAGCTGAATGATTAGGCTATCATGCAAATGTGGCTAGAAGCACTAACCTCCCCCTGCACCCATGCAGTCAGGTATGATCTCAGTGATTTTAATTAGCAGTTCCTCTCTAGGGTCTGACAGAGGCTTTTGCCTAGCAACGTGTATGCATATTTAGGGTATCTCATACACTCCAGGACTTGGGGATAAGGCTTTCCTGAACTTTCTTAAACTTTTCAGAAGATGGAATACTCTGTTTTGAAAAAGCTGAGATCTTTCTCCCCAGCTCTGTACACAGCAACTGCAAAAGTACTGAAGTTTTTCTGTTCCTTGCTGCACTTGGCATTAGAGTTCAAAGCACAATTGTGCACAATGCCAGTATTGATTTCGGTTGACACTGACAGCAAAATTTATGTGGATATATTGCAAATGAAGCTCCAGTCAAGACCATCCTGCTATCTGAGACACTACTTAATGAGCAGGTACCATGCTTCCTACAGCTACCTGCAAATAAAGAAGTGGCAAATAAAGAATTCCAGATTACTTTTTCCCAATAAAAATACTGATCAACAACCATTTGTGCGGTGGCTAAATATTTATCCACATTTTGGGGTTTGCTGGTTGCAGATCTCATGAGAGTCAGATTTTGACTGCGAAGTCCCAGAGACTGCATGAGATAAATATGTAAAGAGTGGGTGTCAGGAGGATGCAGTCAGGCTCTTCTCAGTGACATCTGGAGATAGGACAAGGGGCAGTGGGTGCAAGCTGGATCCTAGGAGGCTAATTTGAGTGTTTTCTGCAGAAAAGTTTGGATTTTGGCTTTAAATGTTGCAAAGTAAAGTGTCTGCCCCCCCCATTCCCCCTCCTTCTTCTCCCCTCTTGGTGCTACTGATATGGGGGGTGGGAAGTGAATAGAGTGAATTATAATCTCTTCAGGCCTTTCTTTCTCAGCTGTTCATTGCCTGCAGATCTTAAAGGGTTTCGTGAAACCCTTCCTTTGTGTTTGATACTTGAGATGGAAGCTCTTGATTGAAATATTGTCAGGGTCTCTGACCCACGACATTGGTGGCTACATAGGTGAGATGCATGGGACTCCAGAGACAAGAACCCCCATAACACTATGCCACAGCCCACAGCTTCAGCCACTATACTGATGGACTTCTCTCTTCCTTTCTATACTTTAGAAATCCTTATGTACATCAAGTCCAAATAAAAGCTGATAGAGAGCAATACAGTCCCTTTGCAAACTGTCTTAGAACTGCTGCCTGTGTAGATGGGCAAAATGAACTCCGAGACCTACTTTTGATTTAGCCAGAAGATTCCAGGCTTGACAGAAAAATGGTTAAGACTTGGTTTAGAATGGTTTCCTGTGTTAGTGCAGGCACTCAGTTGACAATGGGTCTAGTCAAACAATGACCCAAGACTGCTTGAGGCCAAGCAAGAAGATCTCTGAAAGTTCGCAGCCACCGACTTAAATTGGGTATCTTCCACATCTGGCACAATTTTAGTTAAAGCGAGTGTTTGGAGGAAAGAAAAACTTAAAATCTTCCCACGTACACACAGTCGGAATAAAAGTATACTGAGAGAAGTCTGCTCCAACACACAACTGCAAGCTGTTAAGCACAGTGACTGCGCTATAAACGTAACACGTTGCAGCATTATTACCAAAGATACCAAAAATAAAACCCAACTTTCCAGTCAGCTGCTGTGTTTGGGGTGTTAAGCAGGCTCTTGAAAGTCAGATGCTGTCATAAGAGGTAGCTTCCCTGCGTTCTGTATACATTAGACATCATTTTGCTGTCACTTCATTCAAGCGAACAGGTTAGCGCGCAACAGTATTGCTCACATACATTTGACAAGAAAAGTTGTGTCTTAGGGATAATCAACTGTAGATCATTTGAGAGTCCCTTAACTTTTCTTATTTTGCCCTAAAAAACCAGTGAGGGACTGTCTGGCACCATCTCAGAATACACTGTGGTTTGCTTCCTCGTTATGGAAATTTGTGGTTAACTTTGCATTTTGTTTTTTCTATTCAACATTGTCTCATTGTTCTCTCTCCTTAAGCTTAAAAGTATCTTGTTCCCTGTAGAAATAAACCCAAGCCCACTCATGAAGAGAACTATTCATAATATAGGGTTAGACTTAATCTGAAAAATGCCCATCTGTGTTTCAGAAAAGATGTCTGATTCATGAGAGTATTCTGAATGCCAGCTCAGCCTTCTGAAAGGGCTAATGTTAAAACACTACAAAGTTCAGGCAAACATTTTCTCCCTCTAAGCATCAGTCCAGATCTTTAGAGGGCTGCTCAGACCAGAGCAGCTAATGTAGGTCCTTACCCTATTCCGATTATCAGTTTCCAAAGGTGGCCAGTCTAGTCAATAGGAAGAAATAGAGTCCTCCAAGAACAAAAGTCAACCACAGGGCTGCATATGTCTCTCTTCTCCCTGTTTGAATAGTTAACAGCATTGTTAGGGATACTTGGAAACTAAAAAGGGGAATCACACTTTTGCAATAATATTAATTCAAGCTTCTCTGCCTCTTGGCCAAGTGTTTCTTTCATTCTTCTTTTGCTATCATATCAGGAGGAAACTTGGAAAGATTCACAGAGGGCAAGCACTTTGTTATAAAGTGAAGGGAAACAGTTGGTCACCCATGACCTGAACAGTAACGTGGTACATAAGCAGTCTGGGCTGACCAGCTGCACTTTGGTTTCTCTAAGAAGTGGAGGAGAGAGGGTTATTTGCTCAGCTTCATCTGACAGTTTGTCATAGCTTCTGCCTTATATTTTATTTATTTGTAGACTGAAATGTTTGTTTATAGACTGAAAAGTAAACTGCCACTTCAATTTCATAATTTTGCAACCTTGCAAAGATCGGAATGGGGGTTTAGCCAGAAATGGAGGAATTTGGGTCTTGGGAAGACCTCAATGTGTGTGTGCTTGTTCTTGTGCCTGTGTGTAAATACAGATGAAAATCCTCATCTAAGTCATGAACTGAAACAGAATGCCAAGCATGAGAAAACAGAAGCTCACAAAGCAAAGCAAAGAGGATCACAAACACTGTGTCTTACATCTGGGCAATGGTGCACCTCAGAGGTACTCTCAGAAATACCGTGCTTCCATGGATGTCTATCAATCCCATCAGGATCTTCATTACACATCATTCCGTTACTAATTCTGTGTTTCTGTGAGTCCTTCGCTTTGCATCTCCAGCAAAGAATATGCTCTTCCTGAAAGGGGGAATTTATGCTGATCAACATATAAATTAGATTACTTAAATTTACCTTAAACAGCAGAAACAACACTGATTATAGCAGTAATTCCCATCTGCACAGAGCAAGCAGTCCTATTCTTTTCTTTGGCCTTTCATTTAAAAAAAGAAGACAAAAATGATACTAAGAATAAAGATAAGAAACTAACTTCCAACATAGACTGACAAAATATTAATCAGTAGTCACCTCCATATCATTGGAGTGATTTTCACTGAGATGCTTTGCACTCGGCGCAGTAATTGTACTCAAACTAGTTACCAATGGCTCCGTGCCAAAAGAGAAGAACATACTGTGTGAGTATCCATGGGGGTCTGTTCCAGTTTGGATCCATTGACCTGCATCGGAAAATGAAGAGTACGCTCATTAAATGTGCAGAGTTACATTTTCAGATAAGAAAGAAGAGAGGAAGGAGGACAAGGACTGTGGAACACAGGCTAAGAATTAAAACTCATATTGAGAAACTAGAAACCTAGTCTGAAAAACAGTGTCAGTAACCGTGTTACCAGAATCAAACTGTCCATGATGCTAGAATGACATTTGACCGATGTTCTGCACCATGCCCAAGTTGGCTGTGGAGTCTCCTTCTCTGGAGACGTTCCAGACCCACCTGGATGTGTTCCTGTGCAGCTTGGTCTAGGTGATCCTGCCATGGCAGTGGGATTGCACTGATGATCTTTCAAGCTGCCTTGCCATACCTAATGATTCTATGATACTGTGATGCTAGATGGAATTACAACCTGCAAAAGCTCAAGGGATCAATCCTTTAACTCCATTCAGAACTCAGAACTCTTAGCCGGCATCCCTGCATTTCAAGAAAAGTGTGGGCCAGCTGGAAACTGGAAGAGAAAGCATCCAAGAAATAGTACTGAATACATGTAGTTGTTTACAATGAATAAGAGAAAACCAAGGTGAGAGTATGGTGGCACTGTCCCCAAAGTATCAAAGATTGGAATGGTCTATTTTCTACATTTATGGTGGAGAAGCTCATGGGGAGAAAAGTTTGGGGTTAGATAATAAGAGAAAAAGCCTTTACCACAGTGAAAGGAAATGAAGCATTGCAAGAGATTGGCTGGAGAATTTGTGGAACCTTCCTCACTGGACGCCTGTAATCCCGTGTAACCAGGGCATCTTCCAGAACAAGGTAAGCAAGAATTATTATTCTTGAATTGATGAGGTCATCTGGGAAAGCGTCTTCTAGGACTGCTGTACTTAGGAAACCTATTTTAAAAGATGACTGAGGTAGTATTTACAGCTATATAGATCTTTAGTCCACAATAATAGATAGACAGGCAGACAGACAGACAGACAGATAGTAGAATTAAGTCACTTTCCATTATCCTTGTAGCTTTGTGGACCCAACCAGACTGTCCAATTCCAGATCAACAGTAACTGTGGGGCTAAAGGAGACATTAAGTAAACAGCAGAGTACTCACACACACCTTCCATTTTTCTAACTATGCAGAGAGATTCTCAAACAACTAAATGAACCAGGAGGACAGGTCTCATTTACAGCCATAATTTGAATCTTGCTGACAGTGAATACTGTATAAGTGAGATCCAAGTCATTAAAATTAAGCTCTCTATATTGCATTTAGTTGTGACAGAGCTCCAGACAAACCGACTTCTCTAACCTCTCTGCACTTATGGTCAAAGGATCATGGCTCTTAGTGAACAAAACCACATTTTGAGATACTGAGACAAGGACCAAGCACGAAAACAGCAACCATGGATCATAAAGAATTAAACTGAACTGATAACAGCAGCCGCAGTGTGATTTTGTCCTCATATGCTACGAGAAGGCGTGGAGCTTTGTCTGAAGTAGATACAAATGTTCAACAGCACCTCCCTGGGAAAATGTGGAATGTCTGCCCCAGGAAGTAAAACACCCCAAGAAATAGCATTTCTGAAGGAATTGTTGAGAGATATCAGGAGTCTGGTGTGAATCACCAGTCTCCAGTCACTTGGAACTTATCACCACGACAGATGCTACAAGTTCCTGAACCATAATCCTTCCAGTTAGCTGTCTATGTGTTCTAGAGGAATGAAAATGCATTTTGGTGTGACCCAGGTAACTCTGTGTTACACCCAAACAATGCTACCACGCTGGACTAAAGAGCAATGATATTTTATGAATTATATAAACGAGTAGGGATGGCCAAAGCACTCACACGTGACCGCGACAGAGGCCAATATTATAGGCTAGACTGATAAAAGCATCACATTTTACATAATCCTTGTATTCATTAATTCGGGATGTCTTTTTCAATGCACAAGCATCAAAACAAGTGGAACCTAACGGAGATTTGCAAAAGCAATTTATTTTACAAACTGCAATCACACCAGACTTGAGAAGGTTGGCCTTGGAAAGAAGAAAAAAAGGTTGACAGCAGGGGAGGATTCATCTGATCAAATGCAGACACCTACAGCACAAATCTGATCTAGCCAGCTGGATTACTGTTCTTGCTAGTGGAGGAAAACATGTACACACAGGGTGTGATTCCCAACATTAATTAATTATGTCCTGCGGTGCCTTTGCCTTTGTCTTCTTTTAGATTGCAAATGGAGCCTAGGAAAAGCCGTTCAAATGAGGACAGCCAGACCAAACCCTTTGAAGCGATGTGAGATGAATTCCACTCTTAACAACCAACCAAAAGTTATGCGGAACAGGGGATTAAAAAGAAAAAAACTAGTTAGGTTGAGCAAGAGGTCCGTATTTTATTCTGGTAAAGTTTCCAGAGGAAACATTTAACAAACACGTATGTATGCACATAGCAAAGCATTCCTCGTTGTCAGAGGTGTTCAAATAATATTGCAATTTCATCTCACTTCTCTTCTAAACCACTCATTCAGTTGGGGTTTTTTTTTCCTCTGTTTCTCTAAACAGCTTCAGCGAGGAAAAAAAATGAAGATTTGGTGCTAATGAGAGGCTAAAAGTACAGACAGGGACTCAGCTCCACCTTGGTGTGTGTCTTTGTTGACTTCAGTAGAATTCCACAAAATGAATTTGACCTTGGATGTTTTCAGCCATTGTGTTCCAAATGAGAAAAAATTGTTGTTAGTAAAGACCAAAGAGGGAAATAAATCAAAGACACAAAGGGCAGCCAATCGTCCAATTCTCTCTGATTCTCAGTGGGAATTGGGTGCTTAACAGCTCTTAGTACACTTGGAAATCTCAAAAGGGGATTTGAAAATGAAAATGAAAACAGAAATGGGTGACCTTTTTTACCTTCCAAAATTGCTCAGTGAGCAGTTAGGGCTTTCTGGTGTTTTCTGGGAGAGAGGGGGGGAAAGACTGAATAATTTTTTATGAATAAAATGTTCCTAGTGTGGGTTAACCGTAGCAGCCAAGGAGGGGGAAGGGATCTCATGTGTTTGTTTGTCAAAATGTGCGTCGGAGGCAGTTTGCTTTGCTTTGCATAAAGGCAAGCTAACAAAAAAAATCCGTGTCTAGATCAAAATAGTTCACGTGCTGAAAGGAGCCCGTAAGGTTTCTGCCAGAATGACAGTCCTGGCTCTTCAAAAAACACAAGCATGGGAAGCGAACACTTTGCGGGATTATATAGGTATTAACTCAGAGGAGCCGACAAGCCTTGAGAGCTGTCTGCCTTCTCATTCACACATTCGCTTCTCTGCCTCCTTTCAGCAACCAAATTGAAATTAAAACAACAAATTTATATCCTTTCCCTTTGCACATGGTGTGGGAGATAGGAGAGAAGAATCATTAATATATATGGACAAAAGTTTAAGATTAAAACATGAATCTCATTCCAGTTGTGACAATGAGTCAGGGTTGAAATTAATTCTATTCTCTGGACCACTTTGCCTTAACTCAATCATCCATACGGCAAATTACCTGAAATGATTAGATTGCAGAATTGTACCCATGGGCCCTTACCCATTAAGCAGGGGGTGCTAGAAACTCTGCTGCTGCTTCGATAGGAATGAAAAGGACAGCTAACATCATACAGGATGTTTCTGTTCTGCAGCAAGTGCCAGGAAGGCTGCAGTGTCTAATCCCTGCTAAGGAGTTCCCTCATCCTTCCTCATTTTAAAATGCATTTGACTGAAAGCTTTTTACTCATTCCTTGCACAAAAGGGAAGGTAAACACAGCTGTAGAACTTTAATGGACTGAAGTTAAGTGCACATATTTTTGTTGTTCTGGCATTGCTGGGCTGTTGACTGAATTTCAAAGGAATCGGTAACAACAGAACAGTGAAGAATTGTACTGACTCGGGAGATGCGTTAATATTCAGTCCATTCTCCCAGATGTGCTTGGGAATATTTTCGAGTATAATAAATTCACCACAAGCTCCTGAGCTGCCACACATCGCTCGCTACTGCAGGCAGCTGGTGAAATCTAAGGCAACTGACCAAAAGTAGGTATACGCACTTTATAAATGTTTCAGGCCTCAAGCTCCCCTTGACTGAGAAGATGCAGCCAGGTATAAAATGAAGAGAAGGGCAATGGCCTTTATTAAAACGATATAAATGAACCCATCATGACATGGGTAGAGCATGTGACCGTACGCGGAGCATGCTGCACATCTCTGATGTCATCCCTTGTATTAAGTGCATTGTGTGGTTGCTGACAAAGAAGAAGAGGAATATTTAAGGTCTGTGAGTCTATTCTCTTTTAAAGATCATTTAACTCCACGCAGTTGGACAACAGCTCGCAGCTAGCATTTGTATTTCTAGGTGATAGGAAACTAAACTTGACAACATACAGACATCGGGACATGCTCTGGGAGTGTGCCTGCCCTGAAAATAAGAAAGCAGAAAAAACCCCACAGTATGAAATCGAGTGCATAGAAGGCTGAAGCAGAACAGAACCATAATTCTCAACATATATGTGCATGTACCCAGGGTACATGAGTTATTTCAAGGACTTACTATACATCTCTACTCTTCCCTTACTGATGTGAAGCAAAGGATCCCCACTACAGCCACTACACATCAAGCATGAACCTGAATTATGACTAATTTATCCGGACTCTTTGCTGGGTTACCCAAGAAATACCCATTTGCTGAAATGGTTTTCAGAAAAACACGCACAAATCTTTTGCACATTAGGTTCTTCTTTTCCTGTTGGAATTCCTTTTCAGAATTCTGTTACTTGACTCCCAGACGTGATGGCTCCTTAAACGTGCAGATTTCTATTTTTCCTAGAAGCAGCCAGGTTTAATAGAGAGATTCTCCAACTGGAGCAAAACCAGGTAAAAGCCTAACAGACAAGGCATTTAATCTGATTATGCCGTTAATCCTTCAGTTCTCCTTTCTGATCAGAATGAGAAAAACATAATCACAAAGAAGAGTAAACAAAGGATTCTATATTGCATGGCAGCAAGTAATTATAAATGAGATAGGTGACTCTTCCTGGATATCACAGCTCCCCAGTAAATTGCCAAGTAAAAAGCATTTATACTTTGTAGTCTGAAGGATAGCATTGCTTTTGGCCGGCACAATTCTGTGTGTTGTAATTTAAAGGGATCACCTATCCTGAAAAAATTGACCTTAGGATGGTTACTCACTCAGGGACTACCCACAGTTTAACTGGCGATATTAGTCACCCATACAAAGCCACTTGGTGTGGTAAAATAATATACATAGCAAGCAGAGCATGGACCAGAGCAATGAATAACCGAGCAAAGCTCTGTTCAGCTGCAGCCCATCTGTATTATTCATTGTCTGTTATATGCAAAGTGTATATTTAATCTGCACATTACTGCCGATTTGTAAATAAATGGAGTAACCATTCATACAAATGACTGATCAGACATATTTATGCCCATCATGCTTAACTTCAGTGCCAGCATCTCTGTTAGCCTGAATCAGATGGCTGCATCCAAGTATTCTGCATGTGCAATTGCACAAATTAAAAAAAAAGGTATGAAAAAAACAGGTTTCAAATGTAATAAAAATAAAGGAAAAGTGCTTTAAAAATAAAACCAGCATTTCAGGACTCAGCGTCTTTAGTAACAGGGAACACTAGAAGCAGTATGTGCTTCGCTGAGTACTTGGGATCTCCAATTTCTTATGATGTTTTCAGCAAAAGGGTCCACAAATACCTGGCATCACCTGCATGGGCTTTAAACAGAAGGAGAAGGAAATCAAGTACATAAATGGGAGCATTCTCAAAATAATAATCCTTGTCTACAGGGCTTTAATACTCTCAAACAATTTGGAATGTGAATATAAACCCTTACGCAGTGAAAATGAAAATCTTCAAGAAACCTTAACTACAGCCTGGTGATTGCTTCAGCACAGAGACAGGACCCAGGAAAAAATTAGATGAATCAGCCCCTGAATCCCAGACTGCTTTCTGACTCGGTTGTCTAGGATAAGGCGGCTGCATTTATAAGGAATCCTCTCTTTATCTGACACATTCTCTTTCCACCAAATCCTGAATGCTAAAGCTTTGAAACATGAAACCTGTGATCCGATTAATTACACTAAATCAAGCAGGTTCACTGGTTTGCCACTGGTGTCATGGTGACATGATAGCTGGAATTCCCAGATTCCATACACATGAATTACCCAGCAGCCTGCGTTCCCAGCGTTACACTTGGTATGGAGTTCACCGTTAGATCTCAACAGCTGACTGATATAAACAGGAAAGCTGAAAGCACAGCAGGCTCTTGGAAAAGAAATTAGTTTAGACCCAGGTTTTGCGTTTGATCCCAGTCTATACTGGGCTGAGTCAAATCATGGCCCAACATTTGGACAGAAGCCCATCAGCGGCAGTTCTGGCTCACTGCTAATCCATTTTCCAGTCGAAGGGTGGAGGGTTCTAGTGTTCAGTAAGAGTCTCTGTGTCAGGCCCAGAACTATACGGAACCATCTTTCAAGTACATTTTAACATAAAGAATCTTTGGAAATAACCTATCATCAAATTGTATACTATTCAACTCAAAGTTCTTACAGTACATGCTTACAACACAGCCAGCAGCATTCTTTCTCCTAATCAAATGGTTTCGTGAGAGTTTGATACATAAAGGATTAGAAACACCAGTTGCATTGATATCAGGGCATGAATGACAGGGAATGACAGCTAGAGTCTTTTGTAATAATTACCGTGCCTTCCCTCAGAAAGAGCTCCTATAACTTACATTTATTTGTAGTAGTTAATTAAAAGCGAGGTAAGGTCTTGAGAACAATTTGAATACAACCTATTATTCTGAGTTTTAAATGAGATACAGTTTGCTCTGAAGAGATCTTATGAATCTAAGGGCCTGTAAGCAGGTTTTTTATTACAGCTTATATATTTTCAAAGATTAAGGTGTACAGTAACTACTTGATTTACCAAGTTTTCTACTAGATGGGCAAACATAATAATAGCAATTAAAATGGAAAACAGCAGGAACACTGAGCACAGCAGTCTGGCTACAATGGAACTCCTGCTGGTAGGACAACAGGAACACATCAAACAAGAAGCAGTCCTGAAAGAAAAGAAGCCAGCAAAAATAATGAGCTTTTAAATTATAAACAGAAATGCACAATCTTCTCTTTAAACAATGTAAAAGGGAAAAAAAAAAAGGGGTGAATGTAAAATTCAGTTAGGTGAAATACACAGAAAGCAACCGTGAATAGAAGCACCTAAGACAAGTTATTATAGAACGAGGGCTGCTGGCTGCATGGTTGTCAGTGAAAATGTATTGCTCTCATATTCCTTTCAAAATTAAAACGCTGCATCTGAGGACAGCTGTTGACTGATAAGGATGGACTGCCTGCTTTTCAGTGACATTATTTCTCTGCAACAGCCTATAGAAATTAATTTAGTTAAAGGGAAGACACGAAAATAAAACTGAAATAGAGTGCTTTTTGCCAAAACTCAAAGTTGATTATTGTTGTTGTTGTTGTTATTATTTAGCCTTTATTTCCCTTCAGTTTCTGGTGCTGAAATGTTTTCTTTCACAGGATTTTTTTTTCCTGTTTGCAAATCCCAATGACTGAGACATAACGACATCAGTGGGCATCAGGAAAAGTATTCTATTCATGTATTGATTGAACACTTTACATTCCATACCCTGTTTTAAAAGGCTCTGTATTAGTTGAGTGAATAACAGCCAGCACAAGATTTGTCTGGAAATGGACCAGCAGCCACACCTTTGCTGTCATTTGTGCACAATGTCTCGGGATTTAATGGAATAGAAAACCTGCTGTATATAAAAATACTCATTTGACAACAAAATGAGATCAGGCTGGGGTTTGCCACCATCAGAAAGAAAACCATAAACAAACAAATTCCCGGTGTGCTATACTGGCTGACAGTCCTCATACATTCATATTTGGGGGTATTTTTCCTGCAAAAAATTACTGCTTTTCTGTTTAGATCACTGAAATTCAGTATCTCCTGCTTGGGACTGATCTCATTACAGATTTCCTAACACGCTGTAGGAATAAGGGTTCATTCCCTTCATTCCCAGTGGAATGTTAATTATACGTTGCCATAAAAAGCTGAGTTGTTAAGACACTCATCACTTCACAGGTCCGACTTCACCATTTCAGTCATCCTGCAAACAGTGGTTCTTCTAGATGCAGCAAATGCCTGGAAGCACCCCACAGCCATACAGTTTGGAAACCTGTGGTGAGGTGACACTTAGCAATGGAGCAGCTGAGCATGGAGCCATCCCTTAGCAAATCCCTTAGCACAGATTTTCAGTAGAATATAAAGACTCCTCCTTGCCCAACAAGGAATGGAAAGAACAGACAACAAAACCTCCAGCTAATCAGTCATTTGCTTTGAGAAATGTTCTGATCTGAGCAGAACACTGAACTAACTCCGAGTCTTTATGCGCTGTCACAAGTAGCATGGAAAGAAAAGGACTTTTTCTCTAAACCTCACATGTTTCTGCTTCCACCTTCATATGAGCATACAGAGTCGAAGCAGAGAACTTGCTCCAGCAAAAAAATCATATTACCAGTGCATTACAACACACAGAAATAAAAACTTGCTTTCATGAAACCATTGAAAAGCAAATCCCTGTTGCGGTCTCTCTCCAGATCTCACACAAAATCTGTCCCACAAAAGCACCAGACCACTTCCCTCTGCTAAGAATTAAGGTCTTCACAACAAAATGTCCTTCTCCGCCCCATGTCTAGTAACTCTTTGGGGGCAGACACACACCAGGATTTTTTGTTGCTTCCAGAGAAAAACCATCTCTTGTCAGCCAGAATTCCAAAGACTTTAGAGCAAGATACTCAGCAAACAGAGGGGTGAAAAGTATGAAACCCTGAGAGATCAATTGAGTCTGTTACAGACAATTCAGAGCTGTTCATCGATACTTCCCAGTTCCTCTCCACACGCTGACTGCATTTCTTCCTTTCTGATGGAAAAAAATGGTACAAAATCGTATAAAATCATTAGAAAACGTGAAGGTAGTCATCATTAGAAACAAATTTCATCAGAGAAAAGAGAAACAACTATGTTTTTAAATTCAAATCTATAGTCTTTTCAGTCAACAGCCTGGTCAGACATAACATTGCTCCTTTGCTCAGTTCTATTTTTTTAATTAAAATGCTAGTCATACAGAGAAATATGTATTAAAGCACAGTTGTTCCCTCACAATGTCAGTGACAAGTAGTTAGCCTGACTTTGCTCTCAAGATTAGAACTTCAACATTATTTATCCCAGGAAAACTTCCATCAGGATAGCCTAGAACTGATATGAACCACGTCCTAGGAACAGCACTGTGCCAACTGTGCAAACAGTGCAATGTGGAGTGGCTCAAAACACAGGCAATCTTATTAAAATCCATCTATAGTGTGGCACCTTGAAATGCAGGAAACGGAGATCAATGCCCAGCTTAATGATTTGAGAGAAATGTCTCAAAAAGCCCTAAGTTTCGCCACACACAACACGTACTGTAAGAGAATGTCTTGGTCACACACAGTGAGGGAAGGTTTGGGCTTCAACTCTAACAAAACAAAGCTTTTTCAAAGATTTCAAGTTTTTGCTCAAGTCAATCTGTTACGAAACAGCAGGCAGCTAAGAGAGCATCTTCAGTGCTTATTAAACACCCTGCATACCTATTGTTTTGGAAATTTTACAAGTCACGGTACCTCAAAACAAACCAGTGCAAATATAGGCTGTCACTGATGTATTCTCTGAGCTCTCCTCAGCATCCTTGAAGAAAGCTGCAAAACTGGATGTGTTTAGTGGTGCTTTCTTAGGCTGCCGTTTCATTTCTTTTTAAAAACCCCAACATTTCGCTGCCTTCTTATAAACAAAAAACCTGTCTGACTCAGAAAAAAAATGGTATGTCTTTTCTCTGCAGAGGAAAAAGCCGACAGGGTTGGTTCCAGCCTACATTTCTGCCTCTCCTGAGAGCTGGGGAATGACTGGGACTGCAGGAACAGCAAGGATTTCTGAAGCGACTGTGCCACCATGAGGGCAGAGTACACAGATGCACTGCAAGCACGCAGGTATCTTACCTTGAGCCTCAAACGGGTCTAAAATGAAGAGCCTCGGTAAACACGTGTGTTACAAATGGTCGGTTTAGAAATTTCAACATTTAGAATGAATTCAACATTTAGAATTCATAAAGCCAACACGAGTAAAGCACTGTTTTAATTCAAAATTACTTACAAACTATTTGCCAAATAATACACGGGAAAGAACACTGACTTTCCCTCTCTTTAGTTTTCCCTTGTTTTTACCACTACTTGCAAGAGTTGAAGAAATTACAAAAAGTTAATTAAAAGAATAAAGATCTCGAGGATTGCACAAAGGAAGTGTGGCTGCATTGCTGGGGGTTTCTCGTAGCTTCTTGGGAATTAGCCTCTGTAGCTCCAGCAACTACCACAAGTACCAGTGCCATGTGGATCCAGAAAGCACAGTATGAGGATCCCCAAGGACAGCTCTGGAGTCCCTAACACAAGAAGGATGAGGATCTGTTGGAGCACGTCCACAGGAAGCCATGCAAATGCTCAAAGGGCTGGAGCACCTCTCTCGTGAAGGCAGGCTGAGAAAATTGGGGTTTTTCAGCCTGAAGTGGAAAAGGTTCTGACTGAATCTTACAGTGACCTTCCAGGCTCTGAACGGGGCCTGTCAGAAGGCTGGTGAAGACTGCTCACAAGGACAGAACTAAAACTTAACAGTAGAGCCTACTCCACTGCGATTAAGGTGAAGATGAGAAATAGGAAGACAAGGACACTACCTGCACGCAGACTCAGGGATAGAGTGGTTTGTAGGGTTATCTTCCCACTGCCACATCCTTAGAGCTCATTCAGACACTGTGTCTGTTGCTAGCTTAATCTCCCAAGCCTCTGGAGCATCTTCAAATATAGAGAAGGTCTATCCTGCTCATACTTTAAATCCCAAACTCATTTTTTAAAAGCATGGGCACTAAAAACACTCGTGTAAGGAACACACTTCGGGCTGATCACAAAAAAGGACACACACTGCCACTGCCTGTGTACAAGCTAATATCTACTCTGGGTACAAGCTAATATCTACTCTGGGGACAGTCACTTTCCAAGCACCATCAACAATATGGACAAAAAAGCTCAGCGGTTTGAACATAGACATGTAGTGACTTCTCAGACACCACAGGATTTCTAAAACCCATGATGATGCTGGCAAAGGCAATACAAATCTACAGGGAACCTGCAGCTGAATCAAAGGGGGACTTCTGGTGATACCTACATCTGCACAACAGATTTGTGCCCTAAATCTCAGCTTTCTACAGTGAGAGATTTGATTTTGAGGATTCATGTGGACAACTACCTATAGAAAACTATATTTCTGTCTCTTAGTCCAGAACTAATTCCCACATTTGAGGTTTAAGCTGAAATATGAGAAATCTTTCAACCAGTCAGATCATCTAGAAAGCCTGCTAGAGGTGTTGAGGGCCCTTTGAGATGTCTTCAGATATCTCACCTGACTCTTAACTGCATCTCCAGAAGATCTAGAGCTTCCACAGACTCTGTGTCATTTATGTCAGCCCAAACAGGTGCCTTGAATACCCCAGGGTGCCTTGGAGGGCAGTGAATAAGGTAGTCACTGTTTAATTGCATAGGCAACTAAATAAAGACTCTATTACACTTAATTTATCTTCTCACAGAGGGGACAGCAGTAAACTTGTCAGACAGACGGGACTTGACTGCATTCTTCAGAAAAATGTAGATATAGCTGAAACATCCCCCTCCCTGAGTGAGGGCTCTGTAAGTCCTACCAGTGGTTCTCAACCTGAAAGACCTGTGAACACTTCTTGAAGAGTCTAGATAGATAGATAGATAGATAGATAGATAGATAGATAGATAGATAGATAGATAGATAGGAGTAATAGTTTCTTAAACAGCAAACTACATAAAAAACCTACTTACAAGAGACTTTATGTTGTAGGTCACACACCACTAATAAAAATTATATAGGTGTCCATGAACCAAAAGAAATTGAATGCCACTTCCCTGAGCTGTCATAAAATATGTGAGAGCTTCATCTGCTATTCCTGGAGAACAGTGTAAACCCAGTGTCTGAACTCTAGCCTGATACACACAGGGAGACACTCACACTTCCCTGCAAGCTCTCTACTGACCTGGCTGCACTGCCCCCTTGCTCTGGGACAGCAGTTGTTATGAAACCTACCACTGATGGCTGCTGCTTCCCAGGACATAACTAGGATAGAATAGCAAAGTGTGAGTGATGATTTCTTTTCCCGGATATGAAACGGGGCTCCTTGCCTGTTTACATCTCTGGAACTGCTGCAGGACTGGCGAACGGGAAAGCTGCAGAGCTGAATAATGATGTTCAATTTCTAAACCTTTGTATTAGTCATAAAGTAACAAGGAAAATCATCTTGAATTACGACAGGGCTGTAATATATAGGTTACCTTGAATGAGCTGAAGGACACAGAGATTTGAGGGGTTGTTCCAAGAAACACCATAGGTTATTCTATAGGGAAGGATGGCATTGGAAATTGTGTTCAGACTGGTTTTGTCATGCACTGCTTTCTAGCTAAGGCACAGCATTCTCACATGTACATTTGAAGGGCAGCTGAGGGAACTGGGGTTGTTCAGTCTGGAGTCAAGGAGTCTGAGGGGAGACGTTATTGCTCTCTACAGCTCCCGGAAAGAAGGTTGCAGAGAGGTGGGTATCAGTCTCTTCTCCCAAGTCACCAGCGACAGAATGGCCTCAAGTTGTGCCAGGGAAGGTTTAGATTGTGCACCAGGATCAATGCCTTCCTGACAGGGTGGTCAGGGGTTGGAACAGGCTGCCCAGAGAGGGGATGAAGTCCTTGTTCCTAAGAGTGTTCAAAAAACAAGCAGACGTGGCATTTGAAAACCTGCTTTAGTGTGCTGAGTCGGGTTGTATTGACAGTTGGACTGGAAGATCTTGAAAGTCTCTTCCAACCTTAATAATTCCATGAATCTATAGCCTAATGTCTAATTCTGAACCCCATGATTTAACAGGGATAGCAAACACAACACAGCCCTGTGAAAGCAAGACCTTCTAATGCAAGGAAAGTAGGGGCAAATTTTAACCTCAGAATTACAGGTAAAATCAAAATTACTATTTAGAACAAAAGCAGCTTTAGAAAGTCATGTGTACTCATCCACTCCTGTGGCATTCTCTAACAGCTTTTACAACATATTGACTCTTACACAGTATATTTGAATATTCCTTCAATACTTCAGACCGTCTCTGAAAAGTATAACTATTTGAGATTACTCAGTTTAATATCACATTACCCGCATTATTGAGTAACACACCGAACTTGTGTGTGTGTGTGTGTGTATGTGTGTGTGTGCAGGGTACTCATCCAAGCCAGAAGGCCAACTATATCCCAGGATGCTTCAAGATAAGTGTGGCCAGCAGATATTAAAAGGGGATTCTCCCCGTTTCCTCTGTTCTTGTGAGATCGCACATCAAATACAGTGGTCAATGCTGGTTTTTCCAAACCAAAGGACATGGAACTGTTGGAGCAAGTCAAGGATGATCTAAGAGCTGGAAAACCTTGCTAAGGGGACAAGCGGAGGGAGTTCAGCCTAGGAAAGACAAAAGCCCAGAAGGACCTTATAGCTGCCTTCCAAGACCTGAAGGGGACCTACAGAAAGACCGAGAAGAGACGTTTCCCAAGAGGATCTAGCAATAGGACAAGGGGAAAGGTTTTAAAGTGAAGGAGAGTAGATTTAGATTAGATCTTAGGAAGATGTTTTTCAGTGCAAGAGTAGAGACTCTCTGGAACTGATTGCCCAGACAGGTTGTGGCTGCCCCTTCCCTGGAGGTGCTCAAGACCAAGCTGGACGAGGCCTTGAGCAACCTGCAATAGCAGGGGGGTTGGAGCAGATGATCTCAGGTCACTTCCAGCCTCAGCCCTTCCATGATTCTGACTTGGTGTATCCATAGTTTATGTCCCAGTAAGGTGTTTCTCCTAATATTTGGATTTTGACAGCTTTTCAGAGTTGCAAAAACAAGATTATTCAGAATTATGCAAAAGGCAGGAGAATGCACTCTGTGCTGCAGCTATGCTCTTTGCTTTTTAGTAAAGGGTTGTCTTTCTCATGCAGAAGACAGAAATGGCTGCAGCAGGCTGACTTTGTGATGCAGTTAGAGATTCTCCTCTGCTCTGGTGTGCTGCAAGCCTGTCAACACACCATAGTCTTTCTTTCCAAGGACACGTCATGAAATAGGCTGTAATTAATTCAGTAGGAACATTCAGAAATGAAGCAATCTGAAGTTAGGAAATGTAAGTAAGAAAAGAAGTCTAAAAAGCTTTTTTGTTTTCATTTTGATGCCAGCAGAAAGATATTTTAGGCCCCAGATTGCTCCGTTTATTTTTGCACTTAGTTTCACCGAACGTAATTGAAATTCTCACGAGAGAAAGGCAAATGGATTTGGCACAGTGTGTTTCTGAACAGAGCATTGGGAGAAAGCGATACAGAGATTTAAATGCATTTCCATCTTCTTTATAAAGGTATCATTCTCCACAAAGATCAAATTCTGTGCATGCTGACTGTCTCTAGACAATTTAGACAGAGGCAGTTAGAGACAGTACACTGTACTTTGACTTTCTGATTCTTTTTAAGCTCTGACTCAAGAGAAGACATGCTCTCTGAGAACCATTACTTCAATAGCTAGATCATCCCACCTCTTATGGCTTCTATGGTCAAGTCTACACAGCCCTTAGAGCATCATATGCTAGGTGATGATACATGGACAAATGCATACACATTCAAAGAAAGGGCAACCAGATGTATCAGTACAGGCTGGGGAAAAGGCAGGCTGGAGAGCAACCCTGTGGGAAAATGAGCCACAAGTGTGCAGGAAGGCTGACTGCATCCTGAGCTGTGTCAGAAGATCGAGAAAAATTATGCTGCCCTTCTGCTCTGCCCTGTGAGACCTCACCTAAAGTCCTGTGTCCAGCTCTGAAGCCTCCATCACTAGAAGGATGAGAAACTCTGTCCAACCCTGGAGTCTCCGACACAAGAAGGATGTGGAGCTGTTGCAGAGTGCAGAGGAGGCCATAAAAATGCTCAGAGGGCTGCAGCACCTCTGCTCTGGGGACAGGCTGAGAGATATGGGGTTGTTCAGCCTGAAGAGAAGACTCTAGGGGGACCTTATAGCAACTTATAGCTCTGCAAGGGGCATCTCAGAAGGCTGGGGAAGTCTGTTCACAAGTGCAGGGAACAACAGGGCAAGGAGTCATGGTTTGAAGAAGGAAAAGGACAGATTTAGACTGAATATGAGGAAAAAGTTCTTGAATCTTGAGGGTGGGGGATCCCTGGAACAGGCTGCCCAGAGAAGTGGTGGAGACCCCATCCCTGGAGCCATTCGAGGTCAGGTTGGCTGGGGCTCTAGGCAATCTCTTCTGGTTACAGATAGCCCAGCTTGTTGGGGTAGGGGATGTTGGAATAGAGGAGTGCTTGCACAGTCTTACTGAATTGCCCCAGCTGGAGCATGCAAATGAATCCATCTCAGCCAAAGCTACTTCTAAGTTTCTGAAGACTTTCAAAATGGAAATGGCCTTCCATCATCTCATACAAAATAACTTCAGGCAGCTTAGGCCTCTAGAAAGTGTTCAGGTGCTCTAGACTGAATAGATGCACCCGAAGGTCCAATGGAGAAATAACTCTTGCAAACGGAGAAAGTAACTGCAGCACAAACCCATCATGCTCCAAAACTCTTTGTACTCAATAAAAATAAGATAGTGATAGCAATGTCAGTAACTGACTGGTATTTGCCTGTCCGGGTTATAGAGCTATAAGGGAAAACCATAGCTACTGGAAAATGTTATTTGCACTCACAGCTTGACATTTGAATAGGTGGAAAAGCAAAAACGTCTCTTGTTATGTATAAGGTCAAAATATTGCTCAGATTTTTATCACTACAGAAAATTTTCTGATAACATATGTAAGACCTCTGATAGGTCTTGCTTCGCCTCTCTGATAGGTCTTGCTTTGCCTATGCACTCCTAATATTACCTCAGGTACGGAATTTTTTTCAATAAGGAATGTTTAGTCACACAAGATCCTCATCCTAAGCAAATGCTGATGATAAAAAAACTAATTGACTTTACAGCCCAGCCTCACTGCCACACACACAAAGACAACATATCTGATTCCAAATAACGAGGAGAAAGGCAGTGAGCAGGAGTTTCCCGTTGGTGTACGTTATACCTCACTGCACAAGAACTTAGTGTGTCATTACCACAATTCCTCTGACTACTCTGCACCAGAGCAAATCTCAACCTTTCACAATATCACAGGATCAGAGTAATGATAAGGTTGGAAAAGGCCTTAAAGACCATCAAGTCCAACCTAAATCCAAATAAACCCAGTAACCCTGACATCTGACATCTAGCTCATGCCACTCAGCACTTCATCCAGCCTGACCCTGAACACCTCCAGGGACAGTGACCACCTCCGTGGGCAGCCCGTTCCAAACCGGATCACTCTCTCAATGAAAAACCTTCTCCTAATGTCAAGTCTAAACCTCCCCCGATGGAGCTGAAGACTGTGACCCCTTGTCCTGTCTCCAGTGTCCAGGGAGAAAAGACCGACCCCCGCCTGACTCCAACCCCCTTTCAGGTAGCTATAGACAGCGATAAGGTCACCCCTGAGCCTCCTCTTTTCCAGGCTAAACAGACCCAGCTCCATCAGCCTCTCCTCGTAGGGCTGACCTTCCAGCCCAGCTTTCAATGCACTCTGTCTGATTTTTCTGTTCGGTTTACTGTTAACTGTGGATCAGTTGTGGGGTCACTGCAGCCCCAAAACGAGGAGCTGAAGATGCCATAGAGGGGTCTCTTTCATAAATTCATCCATAGCTGCTTTTTGCTCATTTTTTATTGTTTCACATTTGCCTGGATGAATGACCCCATTTCTAAGAATAGGGCTGAGGCACAGCCACCACTGGAAGAGCATTCTTCAACAGCATTTGCTATTGTGGAAGGAAATTGGATTGCAAAGAGAGGAACATTTGAGTAGTATCACAGTACTGATGAGGCTGGAAAAGACCTTAAAGATCATCCAGTCCAACCTAAAACCAACCAAGTAAACCTAACATCTAACACCTAACATCTAGATCATGCCTCCCTGCTCTGATTTTCACATCACAGAATCATAGAATCATTCAGGTTAGAAAAGACCCTTGGGATCATGATTTCAGTTCTACCCATAGGTAAGAGAACCCAAAGCCCTACATTTACATTTCAAGAAAACAAGATTTGTATTGATATTCACTTCTTAATCACTTCCAGAGAGGTTTTTACACTTCATTTTGTACATCAGCAATTTTAAAGCACCTCTATAATTATATAGCACCTCTGTAACCTCTAACTATATAAAAGGACTAACATCTAACAAGAAAACCCGAGTGAGAAACCTGCCTGCTCGGATCCACATGCCCCCTCAGCTCTCCTCAACAGGGAGAGGAGCTGTCAGTCCCTGACTAATGCTGTGATTTCAATCCTCAGGTCTTTGCCATTCAGCCAGGTCTCCCTGGAGCAGAGGAGTGACATTCAGCCCTGAGCTCTCCCACTTTGCCACGCGAGGGCAGCCCGTCCGTGTTCTTTAATAAAACGCTGCTTTCTCAGCAGCGGCTGAGCTTTGCAGCTGCGCTGCTGCGAGCCAGGCTGGGCCATTCATAGGGAATAAATACAGAGCCCCTCTTCGGAACAGTCAACCTGATCTCAGCTTCTGAAATCTTTGGGAGAGAAGGGTAACGCTGTGCACTTGCTGCCCAGAAGGCCATCTGCACCCTGGGCTGCATCAGTGGATGCTTGGCCAGCAGATCGACAGAGGTGATTCTGCCCCTCTCCTCTGCTCATGAGACCTCGCCTGGAGTCCTGTGTCCATCACAAGAAGGATGAGAAACTGTGAAGGATGAGTCCAGAGGAGGCATGATCTAGATGTTAGGTTTACTTGGTTGGATTTAGGTTGGTTGATCATTAAGGTCTTTTCCTGCCTCATGATTACTGTGATACTGTAAAATGCTGAGAGGGCTGGAGCACCTCTCTTGCAAGGACAGGCTGAGAACTGGGGGTTGTTCAGCCTGAAGGGAAGGCAGTTCCAGAGAAATCTTCTAGTGACCTTCCACTACCTCTGAAACGAGCCTCTCAAAAGGCTGGGAAGGCTAAACCCTGACAACAGTTCACAAGAGCAGAGAACAATAAAACAAGGGCTTTGAAGCTGGAAAAGAGCAGGTTGAGGCTGGTCATGAGGAAAAAGATCTTGAATCTGAAGGTGGGGGATCCCTGGAACAGGCTGCCCAGAGAGGTAGTGGAGGCCCCATCACTGGAGGCATTCAAGGTCAGGCTGGATGGGGTTCTAACCGCTAAATCATCTCCCAAAACACCATGTCTGCCTGTTTTCTGAACTCCTCCAGGCATGCTGCCTTCACTCTGAGTCAATCATTCACAGAAAGCAAACCCTTCTTTTTCCCCCAGACACTCGTGCTGTCTCTGTATTGCACTCTCCACGAATCTCCTTCTATATTCTGACAGTGCATATTTCTTTACTTCAATATTCCTTAAACTGCATATACTTACACATTGAGAGTCTCATTTTGATTAAAGGAGTTTTTTTCCCCACATATTCTGATTATATGAAATTTTCAGTAGAAGACAAGTTAATTTGCAAGACAGACCAAGCCTTTCTTTAAGCAAACTCAAGTTCTGCAGCAATTAAAGGATAACTATCCTTACTGATCCTTCTTCACACCATGAGTGGAAATCTCTACACTCTGTGATGGATGTACAGTGAGGAGAAGCCTTGGATTTCATATAGAAGCTACTACCAAGGCCCTAGTGATACTCAGCAAGAAGGTGGCCATAGGAGGTGAATGGATGGTAAGGAACTCTTCATTTCAGTGACAGTAACTGGCCTGAGCTTTGACCCTCTACCGCAGTTTAAAACTGTGAATTCTTTTCTATTAGTTGAAATAATCTTTGAAAGATTATTGCTGAGTGACTAGATTTAATTCTAGGTAGCTTGTAAAATAGTAAATACTTCCAAAAGGTAGAATTTGTTAAGTGTCAAACTTGAAAAATAATCTTTCAAAGCAGAAGTTGCAGGAGGGACTTGGGATGTTTGAGCTAATAATGTTTCCATAATATTGATCCATGTCTATTTTATCACCTTTATAATTTTTTTAAGACTGGAAATACATAATCAGGAGTTTTTTTATAACTGCAGTTACTTCTGATGCCAATTATAATCTTTTTAGCATTTACAGGAATGTCATAAAATACTTAATCACTCATTCACCCTGTATCAAAAGCATGGATATCATTGTGTATTTATTCAGGAGAAATGGAGCCAGCTGTGTGTAATAGAACTCTATCACTGTGTTCAGCAAGATGAACACATTAGGAACAATAATTTGAAAGCATCCTTCCCTCTCCAGGATATTTCAGGAAATACTTCATGGCTGGTTTGGATGGTTAGCTAAAGCTGGTTTGGATGGTTAGCTAATGTTAGCCAACACCACCTCGGGATGGGATTCAATAGCTCTGAAGTGGAGGTATGCACGATCTAATATCAAGCACACGTTAGCAAATTACACATTCCTCAACAGAAATTTTAGTTGTTGTATCTGAATAAGCCCACATGATATCTATAGAAAGCCAATCAAAACATAGTTTTGGAAGAGGAAAATTATTTGCATTACTAATAACTCACTAATTAAGAACTTCATACAAAATAATGAACAAAAGTATACATAAATCATTGCATTCATTTTGATCAAGTGGGAGGAAAATATTAGGTCATTATATACCACAAGAGACATCGATTCTTAGGTTTAAAATGTGCTTTAGTGAGGAACTAATGGGCTTTGGATAAAAGCAGAACTCAATGAAAGAATGCAAAAACCCATTAGCCTCCAATTTGTAAATCTTTCTCTTTTACATTTGAATATACCAACACTGATCATACTCCAGAGTGCACTTCCCTTGAACAGCGCAATTCATGCTATTTGGAACACATCATCTTGCTGTGACATCTGTCATCCTCTTACTGTGCATGAAGGGAGGTGGTGAGGGAGGTGATCAGATTTAATCACTGTGCTGGGGCACGTGTTAGCAGCAGGGCTAGAAAACAGTTTTGAAAGAGTAAGCAGCAGCTGGATGTTCCATACCTATCAAATCTGATACCTTATACCAATACCCCGATCTATGCAATATTCATTTGTAGGATTTATTTTTATCTTCAACACAAACCATGGGCCAAAATAAAAGAGACTTTTGCCCTTGAGAAAAATCACACTGGGTTAGAGTCTGCTACTTTTCTTCATTTTTGCCACCAGAGACTCATCCATCCAAGATCTTCACTGGTGCTAAATCAGAAACACCACAATCGCTGCATGATCTTTCAGCTCCCAGTCCTCCTGCCAACTGCTCACAGAACAAGTTTCACTGTCTTTGATGCTTCAGGTGCACAGCTGTACAATTGACTAAAGAAGATGGTGTAGAGTCCATCTTTGCCTGTTTTGATTATTTAGATTGATAACCTCTTCAGGCAAAGAATGTTTAAGGTCAGTGCTGTCAAGGCACAGCTTTGACATTGCATTTGGCATGGACTCTAACATGTCTTGGCAAGAGCAGTTGTTTGTACAGAGCGCATGAGCAGTTTTGTACATGTTTGCACATAGAACATTAGAGAAAAATATATCATGCTTACTCCAACGGCCCAAGAGAGGCAAGTCTGCTGCTGCTTCATGTCCCCAGATCTGGCCGGTAGGGATACTGAAAGTGTCCTCCCAGCAGGCACACACACACATCCCACATACACATGTACAGACAGAAACATGCGGCCAGCAAGACACAAAGGTGAGAACTAGGAGGTCTCACACAAATCAAACTCTACCTCAGAGTCTTATGGGGTTGATTTTATAGACCAAATATGTAAATTCACATAAGAACAGGTGAACAAAGAAAATGCGAAAGAGAAGGCTTGGAGGATGGACCTTATAGCAGCCTTCCAGTATCTCTGAAAGGGGTCTATAAGCAAGCCAGGGAGAGCTTTTACCAAGGGAAAAAGCTAAAAGAGAGGAGATTTAGATTGGATCTTAGGAAGAAATTCCTCCTTGTGAGGGTGCTGAGGCCCTGGAACAGGTTGCCCAGGGAGGTTGTGGATGCCCCTTCCCTGGAAGTGTTCAAGGACAGGTTGGATGTGTCTGTGGCAACCTAGTCCAGTGAGAGGCGTCCTTTCCTATGACTTGGGAGTTGGAACTAGATGATCTCCAAGTTCCCTTCCAACCTAAGCCATTCTAATGTATGAATGTTTTAATTAGGACTCCTAGTATGAAGATTAGGAAATTAAGGGGTTTTTCTACCATTAAATCACATTTTCCCAAGTTCTTAAAAAGTTTAAGATTTATTATGTTTATTCCTACCTTAAGTGCAGCACTCAAAATCATGATTTTCCTAGTAAATAGTCTTGGAAAAATGGTGATAGCTTGCTACCTATTAATACTGGTATGGTTGAAGAACAACCTAATTTCAACTACACAGATGAGTTATTTCGTATTTTGAGTTTTTCATGTTTGAAATAGCATAAAACTAGGGCCAATTTTAAACAGTGATTTGAGACATGCTGACTTTTCTGCACTGCACCAAGGAAAAGTAGATTTTAATTCCCTAGGCTGAACAACCTCAGCTCCCTCAACCTCACAG
This sequence comes from Upupa epops, assembly GCA_013397515.1. Lineage (NCBI taxonomy): Eukaryota > Metazoa > Chordata > Aves > Bucerotiformes > Upupidae > Upupa > Upupa epops. The sequence continues at coordinate 244,760 of VZRI01001787.1, read as the reverse complement.
CAGAGGTGCTGGAACCCTTGGATCGTATTTGTGACCTCCTCTGCACTTGTTCCAACATTTCCATGTCCTTTGTGTGTTGAGGATACCAGAACTGGCTACAGTATTCAAGGTGGGGTCTCACAAGAGCAGAGTAATTACCTAGGGAGTGTACTAATTCATGTGTTTTTTCACTGCTTCTTGGAATACCAAAGAAGGCAGACCATGCCACCTGTCCATTAGGCTCTGCATGATGAAATGGAGAACTCTTCTGTGAGCATGAGCTGTGGAGTAGGAGGGTTCTATCAGCTACACTCCATAAAATTTTCATTGTGAGCCAAATAAACTGTTCTTGCTAAGTCTTTCTGCAAAATATATAAACAAATAGTAACTAACTTTTTGAGGGTCAAGCTAAATGCTTTTTACTCTCTGTTATAGACATGCAAGCATATGGAAACCTAAGAGTAAAGCTAGTACATGAAAATGTATTTTACCATAATAGAATTCATTTATTTCTTGTTAATGTACCAATAAAAACAATTAATGCTCTAGTGCATTAGGTTTATGATGCTTATAAATATTTATTTAACTCATTTATAAACTAAGCACTTACAATGTGTTAGCATCCAGAATTTCATAATTACTTTTCTTCCTGATTTGGACAGCATATTTATCTGCAGTCTTCAGTTAAATGCTTCAATAATAGGTGCTACATCACAATAACAGGCATGATTTCACCAAGGCAAACTAAAAACATATCCTTACTGTCCTTTTCTGCTTGGGTTGGTTTAGTTTCACAGAATCACAGAATGTTAGGGATTGGAAGGGACCTGGAAAGATCATCCAGTCCAATCCCCCTACCAGAGCAGCATCCCCTAGATCCATTCGCATGGGAACATGTCCAGGTGGGTTTTAAATGTCTCCAGAGATGGAGACTCCACAACCTTCCTGGGCAGCTCCTTCCAGGGCTCTGTCACCCTGACTGTGAAGTGGTTTATTCTCGTATTTTAGTGGAACCTCCTCTGTTCTAGCTGATACCCGGTGCCTCTTGTCCTATCATAGGATGACACTGAGCAGAGCCTGGCTCCTTCTTCCTGACACCCGCCCTTTCCATATTTGTAAACATTAATGAGGTCACCCCTCAGTCACCTTTTTTCCAAGCTAAAGAGACCCAGCTCCCTCAGCCTTTCCTCATCAGGGAGATGCTCCACTTCCTCAAACACCTCTGTGGCTCTGCGCTGGACTCCCTCAAGAGAGAGAGAGAGAGTTCTTCCTTGAACTTCTGAATCACAGAATTATTGAGACTGGAAAAAACCTTGGAGCTCATCAAGTCCAGTCTATGAGCTAACATCACCACATTGGCCAGACCAAGGCACTGACTTTGCTTTGTTTTTCTTTGCTTGGGTTTTTTTTTTTTACTGGAGGATAACAGTATTTTACTGTGATCCTTTTTTTTCCCCTATGGTTCTGTTTTCTGTGCTCTATTTTTCATGGATCCATTAATTAAATATAAGGTTTCTAAAAGCTGTTCTACTTCTCTATTACTGCTCTGGTTCTGTAACTGTTCAGGTTCTATTCCCCCCAGTGAGCTTCCATCTTCAGAGCTGGAAGGTTCTCTTTTGTCTATGCTGCAGGCATTCTGCAGACTCTTGCAGTTAGTGCAATCCTTTGCAGTTCTCCCGTCATCTCTGGTTGATGTTATACTGATTGCTGTGATTTTGGCAACATGAACTCAAAATCTGACCTTCGCTTCCTATTTTTGTTGCAGTTCCTCTCCTCTGGTTTGGGATTGGCTTTGTTTGCACTTTTTGTCTTCCTTGTCCTCTCCCATACTCCTGATATTCAGAACTTCACTTTCTTGTGTAAGTTCTCACGTGGGTTGACAAATTTCCTTTGCTTGGCAAATTTTATTTACTTCCACACAAAATCAGTTCTTTGTGTTCAAGATGTGGGACAAGTTACAACCTGATCTCTTCTAAAACCCCCAGCACTCCACCATTGTTAGGGCAGCTGTATGCTATTCTACCATCATGGATTTATACAGATGTTTTAAAGGTTTATTTTTCTATTGTTCTAGTTTTTCAGTTTAGTGATCAAAAAAGATCCCTACAACAAACCCGCTTTATTATGTTCATATCTGCATCCACAGAGGAGTCAGCAACATAAAATATGGCAGCTTTGAATTAGAAAGAGATCACAAATCCCCTTGCACACTTCCTGACTGCTCTTTGCTGCTGCCTGATCCCAGTGCTCCTGTACTCTGCAAGCTGCTGTATCAGCTACCCCCACTCTGCACCACTGAATGGGTTTCAAGCATCACAGACATGTGCCCTGACTGAATTCACCCTGCTGGGGAAAGCAGGACAACAGTTCTGGGATGCAGAACTATGGAGTCTAGGCCATGTCTTATCAGCGGGAGCTGGGACGAGACAGAACTGAAGCAGCTACCGTTACATCCCCGTGCATTCACCAAGGAGTCAATCACTTTAGCCTATAAGATCTGCAGCCCTTCCAAACTCATTGAGCTTTCCTGTATGGCAATGGGCTGCACAGTCCTCAAGAAGGACCACCTCTCAAGGTTATTCCTCAAAGTTGAGAGCCCCCTTACCTGGCATATGATACCTAGAACAAGGTAAGTGACATTTTTATATCAAGCCTAAAAGTTTGAGATTTATGTATATCCAGCTATAGCTCCATTGTCAGAAGTGAAGTGTTTGAGTGCTGTCTAAATCATCATCTAGTTCATTGCCTAATCACTCTCTAGATTATCATTGAAATCACTGTCAAATCGTTGTTAAAGCACTGTTTAACTAAAAATAAATTATTGCTTAATCACCATCTGATTTTCATACAATCATTAATTACCACATGATCTTCAATTTTTAATAAAACCTTTGAATTAACCCCACAACAATGACGTCTTGTCATAATCCACTTGTGACAGACAATTTTTTTGAAACAGCCTGATAATTCAGCTTTTCTTTTTCCTCATGTCCCTGGAAAAGAAATCAGTAACATCACCCGAAGAACAATTTTATAGGGCACGTTGCAATAGACTCTGATGTGTATAAAACCTTCAGAATAAAGCACTGCATCTACAGACCTCAAGAAGACAAGGCACATGCTGTGTAAATATTCATGCAACGCGTTCAGACAATACATACATTGTCAATTAAACAAGGGAAGACAAATATAGAGCTGCCCAGTCTATTCTGAGAGGAAAAAAAGCCATGCTATTGTTTTCCCAAGGCATTGTTAGAGGCAAAGAATGCTGAATAACTGATGAACTTAACTCTTGTGTGATTAAGTGCAGCAGTGGTATTTCCAAATTTTAAGTCAGCCGGATGATTTGTAATTCAATTTGAAATGTTGTAATTAAGCTTTTGCCTTAATTCTTCCAGGATGTTCTGTCACGCACTGTAGATTTCAGTAGCCACAAGAGTAGTTGCCTATTCTAGAACAAGTGAGGGGTTTTTGATATGACGTATCTTCAAATCATATTCCTTTGAGGTATCTGGTCCTCTCCTTCTCTGAGGGCTCAAACACAGAAAAGCCAGCAACAGCTCATTCCAGCTGCTTGCAGTGTGCTGAAGAGAGGGCAGCTCCTCCACAGCCACTTCTACAGCTTGATCGCTTTTGAAGATGCCAGACAGAGGTGAGCTCTTAACCCTCTACCTCCCTTGGTGCCTGACCACAGTGGGGAAGAAAGAGAGGCTCTGCACAAGGCCCTGTAGGAAAGCCCTTGGAGGAAGTGTCTTTTCCCTTTTTAGTGTTTGGACATTGAAGGTTAGAATCATGGAGTGGCTGAGGTTGGAGGGGATCTCAGAGATCACCTACTCCAGCCCCCTGCCATGGGCAGCAACACCTCTCAACCAGGCTTGGTTGCTCAAACTCTCATCCAACCCGGCCCTAAACACCTCCAAGGGAAGGGGCGCCACAACCTCTCTGGGCAACCAATTCCAGAGTGTCTCCACCCTTGCATTGAAGAACTTCTCTGATGGCCAACTGGCACCAGCTGAGGAAGACATAAAGGTCAAATGCAAAGGAGACACAAGCAAGGAAAGGGTTATGCTAAGGAATACATCAGTTTAGGCTTTTCAGAAAGAGATGAAAGAATCTGATGACAGGCCAAAATGGCACTTGACAGTTGTGAAGAGCTGAAAAGGAAGTGAGAATTAAAGTGTCTCTCATCAATTTGTTCTACCATACATTATTAGGAAGAGGAATATCCTATAGTGTGGAGGTGAGCTACTATGATGTGGAAAGAATGAAGAACAACTCTGAGAAACCTAGAAATGGGAATTAGGTTGATGTTCCAAGATGATAAAAAGATGGACTTACAAGAGGGTATGAACAAGATTCTCCAATTATATCAAGATTCTTCAATTTTTGCTTTTCCACTGTTAGACAAATAGTTGTAGAATTAAGAGGTAAAGTATTCCATTTCACTCTAGTATCATAGAATGGTTTGAGTTGGAATGGATTGTTAAAGATCACCTAGTCCAAACCCTCTGCCACGGGCAGGGACAACTTACATTAGATCACTAAATATCAATTCACATAAATAAACATACCTATCATAGAATCCTCATTGCTGGAAAGGACCTCCAGGATCACCAAGTCCAGCCCTCAACCCAACATCTCCCCAACCCCTAGACCATGCCCTCAAGTGCTCTATCTACTCACCTTCTAAACACCTCCAGGTGTTTATCTACCCACCTTCTCCCTGGGCAGCCTGTTCCAGGGCCAAACCACTCTCTCACTAAAGAAACTCTTCTTAAGATATAATCTAAACCTCCCCTGATGCAACTTGAGGCCATTTCCCCTCGTCCTGTAATCAGTAATTTGGGATAAGAGACCAGCATCAGCCTCACTACAACTTCCTTTTAGGTAGTTGTAGAGAACTATAAGGTCTCCTGTCAGCACTCCTCTTCTCTAGACTAAACAATCCCAGTTCCCTCAGCCATTCCTCATAGCACCTCAGTGTCCTTCTTCTCCTGTGGTGGCCAAAACTGGACACAATACTCAAGGTGCTGTCGCACAAGTGCAAAGAACAAGGACACCATCACCTCCTTCTTCCTGCTGGTTACACCATTTCTGATCCAGGCCAGGATGCTGCTGACCTTCTTGGCCACCTAGGCACACTACTGGCTCCTGTTCAGCAGTCTGCCAACCAAAACCCTCAGGTCCTTTCACCTGAACCTCAGGCGAAGTCACTCTTCCCCAAGCCCGTAGCGCTGCTAGGGGTTGTTGTGACCAAAGCACATGACCCAGCTCTTGGCCTTGTTAAACCTCATCCCATAGACCTACACAGGGCTTCAGTATCAGAATCATCACCTGACAAAGTTCTTTAAGAAAAAGATGATTCCACATACTGCACCTACAAATGTGGAAAGCCTAAGCTTAACGAGTCAGGACCTCAGAAAATATTACAGCTAATAGCAGAATTGATGCTAGTGAAATCTTAATTTCTTCCCTTATGACATATGCATTCTGACAGCATTATATTATTACAAGCTATTTTCCCACTTGGAAGGATCCTTGATATTCCAATGATAGTAATGTATTTTTAAGCAGAGAAAAGGCTATTTTGGGACTACTATTCCTACAAAGCTTAGAAAATGTATAAGCAAGCAATGAAGCTGATGGTGGAAAATGAGAAAAATCAAGCAGGTTGCTATTAAAGCCTTAAGAAAATCAAGACTCCTTTGTACTAAGAAAATGTTGGAAGCCTCGAGGGGAAAAAAAGGATTTCTTCTCCACTACGGCTGAAATTCACAGCCCATGTGTACACATACATTTTTTTCTGTTTATACACTCCCTACAAATTACTCTGTGAATGGACTTGATTCTTACCATTTGTTACTGTTTTTCAGATTAATGAGTGGCTGGTCACATAGTTACTGCTTGGCCATTTGATCTCAGTGTTTGCAAGTCACTGGTTAATCACAAAGAAGAAATGGGTGTCTCACTTACATGTCCTTCCTTTCACCTGCATTTACGTATGTTGAATACACTAATTAGTACTCTTGGGACACAAGCATTTATTTCTCTTGACTCCGGAATGCACTGCTAGCAAATAAATTATTGTAATAGGAAATAATTTATAACAATAATAGCAATGCTTACTTTTGTACAGATCAAGTGTCTGTGAGGAGTTGCCACGTTGGACTAGATTACCTTTAGAGGTCCCTTTCAACCTAATACTTTCTGTAACTCTATTTTTTTCTAGTACACTGTAATTTAGTGGATCGTGTTAGGAGTTGCTGAACCATATGGCCCAACAAGAGAGAGGCTGCCATGGCTCCATTTAGTAGGAATTAGCACATACTCCATTTAGCACATACTCCCAAGAGGCATGCACACACACACTGTACAAATACACAGATACACAGATAAATGAATGTGGCCAACCACACAGACAACAGACACAAAGACACACACCTCTCACCCAGTAGGAGTCAGAAATAAAGTTTAGTGAGAAAACAGTAGAGACTGCTCAGGTACAGGGTGTAGCCAGGCAAGCGCACAGCCCAACAGTCTCTTTATGTAGGACTGGCTGCATTTACTCTCTCATACTACTATTTTCCCAAACTTACTCATATAATCTTGATCGCTTCCTTTATTTGCTTCTGATTGTTGCCCTAAGAATCCTATGATTAGGCTCGTACAATCCCCAAATGCTCTTCCTTCTAGGTATCACACGATCTCCTGTATCCCTAGGCATTAACCACCTCAATCTGTGTGGTGACACATAAAGATTTTTGATTGCTTGCTTGGACCCAGAGCCACAGGGCTGAGAATGCCCTTGCACAGCCCTAAGATGGGCTGGGCAGGTGCTCCCTTCCTACGACCTGTTTATTTGGGTTCCCTCACATGCCCACATGCCCTCGAGTTCCTCTCTGTGTGTGATTAGCCTTTCATCATCTGGCCTGACGCACTGAAAACAGAGATTATTACTGGTGCAGTGCTGCCTGTGCTGCACCTTCAGGTCTGCAACATGTGTTAACAGAAGAGGTTCAAGGCAGGAAGAAAACTGGAGTAGCACAGAATTAGTGCAACCTCAGACCAGCACAGGTACACAGAATCCAAACAAAGGCACTGGCACAGTTAGAAGACTTGCCACAACCACTATCAAAACAACCACAGTTGTCTTCATTCAAGAGACAACTGTTACCACGTGGAGATTGTCCTCCCCATTCCTGCTTTCCTATCTATAGCCAGGTTGCTGAAACTGGTCTCGTTTTACATCTCACCATGTCCAATTTGGGTCTATGCCAAGCTTGCTGAGGCACCACTTGGCTATCTGGGATAGCACCTTGGGAACCTCCATACCTACAATATTTGTGGAGTCCTGGGGGCTCCAGTCGGACTTTTCTTGGCAGCCACCGCCATGCCTTGCTCAAGAGCTCAGAGGACAGTGGCCACAGGAGCGTCTGTCGACCTGGACTGCATGGTGTTACTGATGGAGCAACGCAACCGAGCCTGTCCTGCACACAGCATTGGTTCCTGAGACTGTGCACTGTAAGAGGATTCTAAAGACACGGTTTAGTGATGGAACCGGTAGAGCTGAGTTACTGGCTGGATTCCATGATGTTGAAAAGCATTTTCCAACCTAAACCGTTTTGGGATTCCGGGAATTCAGTCTTCTTTCCGAGCTTGCCGGTTACCCAGTACTCTGCTGGTAACGAGTACAGACACGCTGCCGGCTCGGGGATCCTCGCACCATCAGGCGGCCCTCGGTGTGGGTGCGGCGCCTCCCGATGCCCCGCTCGTCCTTTCCCCCCAGCCCCATAACCAGATGATTCCCTACAGCTAGGACGAGCCGGGGCCGCGGGGCGCCTGCGCGCCCTGAGGCCGGAGTGGGGGGTGCAGAGAAGGGGAGGCAGCCGGGTGTCCCCGCACCAGCGCCGGGGCCTACGGTGGGTTCTCCGTGCTCCACCGACTACAAGCGGGAGCTCCCGCGAGTGGAGGCAGGCAGAGCAGCCCATCCCGTCCCGAGCCGAGAGGGACCCCTGACCGCTGCCACACCGCCGGGACTCGGCCTGCTCCTCGCAGCCTGCCGGTCAGTGCGGCGCGGCGCGGCGTGGGGTGGGGAGGCAGTGCTGAGGCATCGCGGCGGCCGGTCCGAGGGCCCCCCTCCTTCTTCTTCTCCTCCTCTCTGCAATGGGAGCGGAGTGCGGCGGCCCGGGGAGGGGGCGGGGACGATGACTTCATGCCGCCGGAGCGCCGTGAATTTGGGCCCCGCAGCTGCCGCCGCCGGCGGGATGTGGGGGTGAAGTGACAGCGGGGCTGCCGCCGGCTGCGGAAGGAACGGCCTCGGGCACCGGAGCTCCGGACTGCCAGGCGCTGCCGCTGCGGAAGCGCGGGGCCGGCGCGGGGAGGGCCGGGCTGGCAGTGCGGGCGGGACGGGCCTGGGTCTGCGTGGGGGCACAGAGCTCCCTTCTCCCTCCGCCTGCCGCGGGTCCTGCTCCCAGCAGACGCGCCGCGGCCCCAGCGCCGCTTCTATTCCCCACGGCCGGGCTGTGCAGAGGCTCCGTGCCAGCGCGGGGGATCGGCCGCCCCGGCTGGCCTGTCCCCACTGCAGGAGGGGCCGGGAAGCGCCGTGACAGGTGCGGGTCTCCGCTGCGGGTCCGGCCGCGCTCCCCAGGGCGAGGTACGTTCCTCAGGTGTCGGGGAAGACATGGCTGAAGGGTTTGGGGGAACGGGAGCGAGAGAGGATGTCGTCTCGTTCCTTCCCGGATTTGAAAGGCGCTTCACAGGAAACCGAAAGGAGTGTGGAGTTGGAGATCCAGTCCTGCTGCCAAAATGGATTCTAAGGGGTTTCTCGGGAGCACAAGTCATCCCGCCTGTGGCTTTGACCTTTCTGTGGTGTCATTCAGCAGCACAAGGTTCGGGACTAACCAAATAGCAGCAAAATTCCATAGCCCGTTGCGCTCTTAAACGGGAGAATTTACTGAGTTGCTCCTCCATCCTATCACCTGTAGAAGTGCAGAAGCAAGCGCCGATGCTTGGCTGTTGGCTCGGTGGTTGTGGTACCTACACAGGTCTTGAGGGAGAAATCGGCCTGGCTGGTGCCTCTGTTGTATATGTTGGTGATATTTAGTTTTGTTTTAACTTTGTCCTAGAAAAGGCTGCTCTGAAGCCAGCATGTCCTTACAGGGGGCGAGGTTTGGCATGCAGAGGCAGATCACTAGCATGAACAGTGTTTACATGCAGTGATTGATGGTTAATGGCTCTGTGTAGTTTGGTTTGGAAGTGAAAACAATGGTTGTGCCTCTGCAAAGAAAAGGATAGAATATTAATTTGTTCTTAATGAAAAAAAGGAAGCAGAATATTGTAAGGCGAAGGTTATTTTGTTCAAAGTCTGTCTACTTGTGTGTTCATCTTAAAGGATTGTGTTAATTCTTTGTGTTCACAGAGCACCTCTTACAGTTCTGGGATCCTCAGTTGGGGTTGAAATCTCTGGTCATCTGCCAGAGTGGTGGAAGTAGCACTCAGGGGTACCAGGCAGGCGCTCGAGCTGTTGTTATTATTTCTGGGAAGATGTTTAAATACATGTATTTGCATCAGTATTGTTGCTGGGTACACAGATAGCTGTGGAGACAGGGAATGGGTATAAAAGACAATTGAGGCTTCACAAGGCTATAACAAAAAGAGTCTTGTGAACTGCAGTGTCAGAAATCACTTCAAACGACAGATTTTTCCTCTGAAGAATAGTCATTAACTATAACCCCATAAAAGCTTGTTCCTTTTAAGCTCTCCATGGATAAATTTCAAGTGAGTAACAATTCTCATTCCACCCAACCTGTATTTTTTTTGTGTACCAAACACTGACTTTGCTCCTGTAAAACACTTGGGAGCCTCAGTTACATTTCTACTGTTCTTTCCTTCCCAGAAAACAGTGTGGCTGACTGAATCAATGGTTGCAGTGTTGTAGTCATTTACCTCTGTCTCCTCTAATTGCTTTTGGCTGGCACAAGAAAGTACATGGCTCAGGTCAGATATTCCTTATATTAGTCTTCCCATTATATAGGAAGTCAGAGCATAAAGTGGTGGTCTCCAATTTCACTGTTGTAAATAGGAGGTAGTGTGAGACCTCACTAGTGTTCACACAACATTAGTGCCATACATTTAGTGGTTTGTGCTTCCTGCCTACCAAAGCTGAATAACCTTTCAAAAGCCTGTTAGCTATTGAATTTTAGAGCAACACAGCGGCAGGAGTGAAGGAGCAGTTGACCAAGAGCCACTTGTGATTGTAAATGTCAGTGTGCCCCCTGATTGGTTTGATGAGGGAAACTTGAATTGCTTTTGTTTTCTCATGTGTGCACTCCAAGGCAGATGGTGCAGTCATGTCAAACGCAGGAGTGCATATGTCCACAGGAAAGATGTGAGTGTAATTACCAGTGGGATTTTACTTTAGCAATGTTACTGATGTAAACCCACTCTCTTTAGACTTCGGAGAACTCCTCTTCCTCCTTCTGTTACAGGAACTTCCATACCTCTGTCAGGCAAAGAAAAGCATCTTTATTGTGGCTAATCTGGGGCAAAAGCCCTGCTGAATGTTTGGCCAGCTGGTTGGCCAGCTGGCTGATGCCAGACAGACTGGGTCACAGCTGAGATTTAGCTGTCTTTTCCTCAGTATGTCCACAGTTTTGCAACTCTTCATCTGGGCTCATTCTTCAAGTTTGTATGAATTTAATTTTCTTTGAGATTTCTAGGCTGCAGTGAGCCTTTGGAGCAGCAGGTTCATTTGACCAGACTTAGGAGTGGGGGCTGGGTGGGTATGGCAGCATACAGCCTGTTTCCTTGGAAGAAAAGAGTGGAAAAATCCCACAACCTTGAGTGCACTTGAAGTTGCAGAGATTTGATTTCACTTGTACTTTGTAAGGATTTAAATGAAATGCTTAATATTAACAGTAAGAATGTTTAAAGATAATGTTGGAGCTAACTGAAATACCCATGTTCCAGAGCAAGCATGTAGGTTTTCAGTGGTGTTACTAAGCTTTGAGTTGGATTATTTTCCCCAAATTAATTCCTTAAAGGAAAGCTTCAGCAGAGTGTGAGAGAACAGATACAATAGAGTGAATTTAAAACTGTGCAAATGATCAGGAGTGTTTGAACAGTAGTGATGAACAGCAGTGATACCATTCTTATGTCTTCTGAACAACAAATGTATTGTCACTTCCCAAATGCAGGTACTTCATGTGCAGTAGCTAATAAAATCTGGGTGAGGATAAACTTACATCTGAGAAATAAACACCAGGCATAAACTTAAACTTTGTCTCATAAAATTAATAATTAATTTATTAGCAGTAGCTAATAAAATCTGGGTGAGGATAAACTTACATCTGAGAAATAAACACCAGGCATAAACTTAAACTTTGTCTCATGAAATTAATTCCATATTGGAGTTTTTAATTACTGTCAGCAGGAGACCTTTATGTGAGTGGCTAGGAAACTGCAATGGTAGTGGTTAAGTAAGAATTTTAGCAGTTGTAATGTATGAGTCGTCAGAACACGACAGGCATCAAGATTCTTTGTCTCTTGACTTCGACCTAATCAACTAAGTCAGTACTTCACAAACCAGCTAATAAGTCTGTGGGTTTAATAGCTGAAATACAGAGGTAGAGAAGGGCCCTCAGAGATCATCCAGTTGTAACCTGATGCCATGGACGAGGACACCTCTCACCAGATCAGGTTGTCCAGACCTCCATCCAACCCAGCCTTGAACACTTCCAGGGATGCAGCAGTCACCACCTCTCTAGGCAGCCTGTTCCAGGGATCCACCACCCTCAGATTAAAGAACTTTTTTCTAATGTCCAGCCTGAATCTACCCTTGAAGATGACTGGAGCCTCTCTCATGAAGAGGATTATGTACAACAGCAACACAAGCATGTTTTATAATTCATTGAAAGACTAAAGAAAGTCTTCATACTACTTACTCTTAAAAATTATTAAAACATTATATAGGCTGGAGGGTGTCCAGCGTAGAGCAACAAAGATGATGAAGGAAGTAGAACACCTCCCTTATGAGGAAAGGCTGAGGGAGATGGGTCTCTAGCTTGGAGAAGAGGAGGCTGAGGGGCGACCTCATTAATGTCTACAAATATGTGAGGGGTGGGTGTCAGGAGGATGGAGCCAGGCTCTTCTCAAGGTCATCTGGTGATAGGACAAGGGGCAGTGGGTGCAAGCTGGAAGAGAGGAGGTTCCATACAAATATCAAAACTTCTTGANCCTCATTAATGTCTACAAATATGTGAGGGTGGGTGTCAGGAGGATGGAGCCAGGCTCTTCTCAAGGTCATCTGGTGATAGGACAAGGGGCAGTGGGTGCAAGCTGGAAGAGAGGAGGTTCCATACAAATATCAAAACTTCTTGAAACAGTGAGGGTAACGGAGCACTGGAACAGGCTGCCTGGGGGGGTTGTGGCGTCTCCTTCTCTGGAGATGTTCAAGACCCACCTGGATCTGTTCCTGTGTGGTTTGGTCTAGATAAGCCTGCTGTGGCAGGGGGATAATTCTACAATTATAAAAGAAAGGCTCAGTACAAGACAGTCACTTGCAGTGTATGTCCCTGACTGTAAATATATCAGAGGAGGAAAAAACATTAAATGGACTCTCATGGAAGAGTTGGTGCAAATGTCCCAGCCAAATGTCAGATTAAATAATTCACTCTTTCTTCCTTTAATTTTTATGGTAGAGCTAGTAAGATAGGGGAGGGGGTTTTTGTTCTCCATAAATAACTGAAGTTGCACTGCATCTGTGACCTAGCTGTATTTCTTCAGTGGTATCTCTGCCCTTCTTCTCTGGGTGAACCAAAGTGTAGGACACAGACTGTGTGAAAGAGCCTAAACGGACCATTTTTCATCTCAGCTAGGCTGTGGTTCTCTCCAGTAGAACTGTTTGCTTTTCTAACCTTTACTGAAGTGAATTTCGAAATTGGCTCCATTGCTGTTCTTGGGTGTTCCAAGAGTCACAGGCAGGTGAGACTGGCAGCTTGCTCCGTGTTCAGGGATCCTTTAAAGCAGCTGGTGAGTCCTTGCACAGTTGTGTGCCCCTCTCTGTGCTAATGCCCCGATGATTCATCAGATGTGATAGGCAAAGAGCTCTGACTCCACCATACAATTTTAGTTTCTCTTACCTTTTTTTTTGGCCACATCTTTGTTCTTCCAACTATGCTGAAGGAACCAAAGGTATATCAACGTGATCTTGCAGTTGTTAGCTAGTCCATAAAATGTGCTGCAGTTTTAATGAGATAATTTACTACTTAAAATATCTATATAACTATATATATCTTATTTTATAATATATATATTTGCTAACTATTCACTCATTTGCCTTCTGCCTCCTACAGAATTTCCACTTAAACATATGGTGAGCACATAACTGTGGTGAAACAAACTCACCACCTGTTGTTTTAAAATAGCACAGATGCTTATTAATGGTCCTTCCATGGTACTGTTTATAGTACATGTTAAACCTCACTTAAAATACTGTGGATCATACTGGTAAAGGATATTATTACTTCAGCAGCAGCCTTAAACAGGTTTCTCTTCAGTATCTCTGCTTGTTGATTGTTTGTAGGTAGGGGAGAGGTAAACTCCACAGGGGAGTCGAAGTTGGGATGCTGTAATGATTGGCGAGTCCCATACAAGCTGTTCTGTGAGAATGACCTCTGATTAGCTGACCAACCTGATCAACTGCATCAAGTGCCTGTGTGCAGATTCTTCTGCACTCTGAAGCCTTGAGTTCAGTTGATGTGAACACCTTCAGGCCAAGGCTCAAAGGCAGAGCTTTCACTCTTCAAAGCAAGGGAAAGTACAATAATGAAACTTAATCCTTGGTCAGGAATGTCTCCTAATACATAGTTTATCAATGGAAAATCAAGTTCTGAAGTGACAAGAACACTAAGTGTAGACAAGCAGCTGTTCCACTCGTTTCCTTTGTCCAATCTGATGAATGACTTAGTCACTCAGCTTCACTTTCACTGAATTTCTAGACTCCTGCTGAAGATTTCTGGACTGTAACTCTTGAGTACCTCTCTGAATGTTTTCTTTGTTTTCTTTCTTTTTTTTTCCTATCCTGGCCAAAGTAGAAATTAAGAATATGTTTCTACTTTGAAATACAAGAGCACTGACCTGGGCACTGGTGAGGCTTCCCCTCGAGTCCTGGGGGCAGTTCTGGGCCTCTCACTTCAAGAAAGAAATTGAGAGGCTGAAGAGGGTCCAGAAGAGCAACAAGGCTGGGGAAGGGACTAGAGGGAAAGTCTGATGAGGAGAGGCTGAGAGTGTTTCACCTGGAGGAGACTCAGGGGGGACCTCCCTGAAGGGAGATGTAGTCAGGTGGTGGTCTGGATCATCCCACAGGCAGCTAGTGAACAGGACAAGAGGGCAGGGCCTGAGGCTATGCCACAGGAGGGGGTTAGGTTGGATGTTAGGAAGTCCTTCCTCATGAAAAGGGTGATTAGACCCTGGAACAGGCTGCCCAGGGCAGTGGTGGAGTCCCCATCCCTGGAGGTGTTTAAGGACAGCCTGGCTGTGGCTCTTCGTGCCCTGGTCTGGCCAGTGTGGTGATGTTAGGTCCTGAGCTGGGCTGGATGAGCTCAGAGGGCTTTTCCAGCCTCAGTAATTGTGTGATTCTGTGGCACAAAGAGACTCCTACATTTGAGCTTCTCAAGGAGCTTGCTTGAGGCACAGAAAGTTCTTGACATTTGGATGTCACCAGTGGATTCCAAGAAACCACTATTGTACTCTGAAAAAATACAATAATAAAAAAAGAATAAAAGATGTGTCTGAAGAGTGTTTGCTAAACTTATTTAGAAACTATTAGGGTGTCTGCAATATCTGGTTTTGAATGATTTTATTATTATTATTTAATGAAATAGATGTAGAGACTTTGTTTTTTCCCCACCCTGTGGTGCATGACAGATGCTGTTGATTGCTTTGGCTTAATAAAAATTGGTTGTGCTAGTAAATATGAGTTTGTCACACTAGAACAGTGGTTTGCCGGATGCCTGTTCAAAATTTATAGGATGGACAAAAATCTCCTTATTCAGAAGAGCTCTGTGGTATGCTCTGGCTGTAGTCCGTAAGAATATACATCTGCTATTTAAAGAAGGCCACTGGCAAAATTCCAGTGAAAGATGCTTGGAGAAGGAATGCATCAAATAAATAATTGGCCTTTGATACAGTGTCCCGATGCCTGGTGCTCAGCATCGATTAGAAGTTTCGTGAGCATGCAGTGATATTTGCACTGTTACATCTAATCACAAGGTGCACCATGTAATCACCAAGAGTGTTTGGTTGGTCTGATTTACATTCTCAGCCTCCAAATTATCCTTTGGTAGTTGTGTGATTCAGTGCATGTGGAGCATGAGGAAGTAAGTCTTTGTTTTGCGGTAACATTTATTGCCTCACGGTTTAATTAGAGGCCCTTTTAATTGTCATTCTGTGAGAAACGTTAAACAATAGTTTCCTTTCAATTGCTCTTGAATCATTGTTTCACAGATCTATAACATTCCCTTTTTCCCTCAAGAACCCACTTGTGTTGGTGTCTTTACGATACCTACGTGTATAACCTCTGTTCCATGTCTGATTCTTTATGACTTTCCTGCAAATTGATTTCTGTTGAGCAGTGGTCAGCATCTGTGATCTCAGATTAACATAGTGATTTCAGTTTCTGTTGCATTCTTTTCCTTGATTGTTTCCTACTATGCAGGTTTTTTCCAGTTACACATGTAATTTGGGCTGAGCTTTTGAGTCGCTGTTAGCTACGTTTGCTTTCTAGGATCAGTACAATAGTGTTTGTAGGGCAGGAAGGAACTAGTACTGTTAACAAGAAAACATAAAAGTCAATAGATGGGTGATGACAATGTTTAAATGCAAGAAAGAACAAACTGTAGTGTAAAGACTTACAGAGCAAGAGAGGCTTGATCGTTTGTGCTACTTGATGGCTGCTTTACTGATTTGAGCTAATGTTTTTGAGCTTGGACATGACAAGCAGAGACTCCAACAGAGGGCATTCATTAATGTACATAAGAACTGGAGCATGTGAAACAATTTTAGACTCTAAAAGGCAGGCATAATGTGAAACTCTATTTTAAACAAAGCCAACCTAAAAATAGACTGCTGTGTTTTAAGAAACTGTTATTTCAGAGGTCTCGTGGAGTCAAAGCGTGATAAGATGTGAATGGAGTATGCATGACTATAGAAGCTCTGTGACTGCGTGAAGAGACATAGCTTATCAAAGTTGATTACAGCATGCCTGAAAAGCCTAAGGAAACCCACAGCTTTTTGTCAGAAGTAACCTCATTTGATCTTATATTTGATTGTGCCCAGGCTATGAATGTTTACATTTTGTTCTTAGAGAAACATCACAGGCTTTTCCATGCAGAATATTTATCCTGAATAACTAGAAGCCGTGATGAACACTTTAAAAAGATGTATTTTTTTGCTTATAGGGAGTTCAGGTGTTGATCTGTTGAGTGGCAGCTGTAATATCATAAGGTAGCAAAGAGTTGTGTAATGCCACTGTCAGTCATTTCGGCGGACAATGCACCACAACATTGCTACCACTGCCATGTTTCCTTTCAGATATTGCTATCTATAATAACTCCACCACTGTCCTGGGAGTCCATTACAGTGTCTGATCACCCTTTCCATGAGGAAGGGCTTCCTAACATCCAACCTAACTCTCCTGCGGTGCGTCTTCAGGTGCTGCCCTCTCATCCAGTCATTAGCTGCCTGTGAGATGAGCCTGACCCTCACCTGACTACGACATCCCTTCATGTAGCTGTGTAAAGGGAGGTCTCCCCTGAGTCTCCTCCAGGCGAAACACCCCCAACTCCCTCAGCCTCTCTTCATCAGACTTTCCCTCTAGTCCCTTCCCCAGCCTTGTTGCTCCTCTGGACCCACTCCAGCCCCTCAATCTCTTTCTTGAAGTGAGTGGCCAATGTAACATTCCTCACTGAAACTTTACATTCAATGTTAATATAACAATAGGCTTTTAATGTCAGCTTCCTAGCCCGCTCTGTCAGCGTTTCTGCTCTGCTACGCCCCACTAGCATCCTTGCTCTGGCTCATCATGCTCTGCAACACCTTATGCAGGTTTTGCAAGGACATGCTTATTTTACTGGATTTTACCAGTCAGTGAAATTGTTTAGTTTGTAGCTGTATCTTTCTTGGTAGCTCGATACCTGATGAATATGTGTTCTGAAATACTTCAGCATACCTTTCTTTGGACACTAACAGATCACATGCCTTGAACCGCTGCATAAGATTGCTTAAGCAAACTAGTTTTTAAGGCAGAGTTCTAGAAGAACATTTATTCACTGCTCTGGGGTCAGCACCCAGATGACTGCAGTGGGAAGACAAAAGTGCCAAAACCATTCCAAGTTTGACTTGCTTTCCAAGCTGAGTGATCTAAGCCAGTTACTCAATGTTGTGTCCCTAGGCAGCACTTGAGCGACCTCTCTGTAGTGTTTTGGCATGGTCTTGCCAAGTAAGTTATTCTGTCCATCTCCTGCTGAGAGGAGCAGTTGCCCATATCTCTGCTCACTGTGATCCATTACACTCTCCTTAGGGCTGTTCTTCAGCATTCTCTTTAATGGTCTATTCTTCTGTGAAATTTGATGCCAAAATTCACAGTGCCTGTGGATACTGCTGAACACCAGCACATTTTCACCTGTGACTGTTAAAGTGTTGACCAGGATTTGATGCATTTTTGGCTCAACATCAATGTGTTCATAGATTCATAGGATGGTTCCAGTTGGAAGGGACCTTAAAGACCATCTAGTTCCACCCCCTCTGCCATGAGCAGGGACACTCCCCACTAGACCAGGTTGCTCAAGACCCCATCCAGTCTGGCCTTGAACAATTCCAGGGAGAAGGCATCCACAACCTCCTTGGGCAACCTGTTCCAGTATCTCACCACCCTCATCATGAAAACTTCCTCCGGTCTAAACCTACCCTCTTTCAGCTTCAAATCATTACCCCAGTCCTACCACTTCAACCCCTTGTAAACAGCCCTCCCCAGCTTTCCTACAGCCCCATTAAGGTACTGGAAGGCTGTTATCTCCCTGGAGTGTCCTCTTCTTCAGGCTGAACAGCACCAACTCTTTCAGCCTGTCCCCATAGCAGAGGTGCTCCAGCCCTCCAGTCATCCTCGTTGCCCTCTTCTGGACACATTCCAACAGTTCAATCTCTTTCCTGTGTTGGGGGCTCCAGAACTGGATGTAGTACTCCAGAGGGGGTCTCATGAAAGCAGATTAGAGGGGGAGGATGACCTCCCTTNGGTGTCATCGGCAGACTTGCTGAGGGGGCACTCAGTGCCACTGTCCATACTGCCGACAAAGGTTAAGCAGCACTGGTCCCAGTACTGACCCTTGATGGACACCACTCATCACTGCTCTCCGTTTAGACTTTGAGCTGTTGACCACAGCACGTTGAGTGCGACCATCCAGCCAATTCATTATCCAGTGCATGGTCCATTCATGAAGTCCATGATTTTCCAGTTTGGTGCCCAGGATGTCATGTGGGACAGCATCAGACGCTTTACACAAGTCCAGGTAGATTACATCGGTTGCTCTTCCCTTGTCCGCTTGTACTGTAACATCATCATAAAAGACCATCAAATTAGTGAGGCAGGATTTGCCTCTGATGAAGCCATGCTGGTTATCAAACATCTTTATTTTCAGGATGCCTCAGAAGGCCTTCAGGAGGATCTGCTCCCTGATCTTGCCAGGCACAGAGGAGAGGCTGACTGGCCTATAGTTTCCAGCATCTTCTTTTTTTCCGTTTTTAAAGATGGGGGTGATGTTTCCTCCTCTCCAGTCAGCAGGAGCTTCACCAGACTGCCATGATCTTCTTTCAAAAGAGTCCAAAACTTGCTTGGGGCTAGGTGCCATTTCCCATTAGGTAGTTTCATGTTGTTTAGAAGATAAATTCTGTGAGAAGCCTTTTTGTTTACCTGACTTCCTCTTGATGTGATTGTAGTTGAGGTACATGAGATTTTCACCTGATTTGTCCATCTTTGCTCTAACTGAGGACAGCAGTGGAAGCTTTCTGTGCCTCATCCTGTGAGATCTGTCTTTCAGCAGCTGTTCCTTCTGTGACACTCTCCTTGAACAGTTAACTAATTGTATCTGCCATTTGCTCTGTTGAGGGAATTTCAACATCCCCTTCCCCTTTTTTGAAGTATTCCCGTTCTGCTCCAAGAGCAGTAATTCCAGGAGATCTTCCTAATTGATCTCAAGCCTCTGAGCACATTTGAAGGCTTTGTTAAGGAAGGTAGATACAGTGATAATTTGGAGTATCATGGCTTCCAATACTTTTAATCTCTACAGGTTTTTATACTCTCACAAAAGGTCAAGAGATCACAGTTTTGCTGATTCACCCCATGTAGTGTTCATTTATAAAAGTAATTAATGTTCTGATAATTGTGGCCAAAACACTAGGCGTTTCTTTTCACCAAGGTGTTGTCTCAAGAGATCCTTCTCTAAATGGCATCAACAGGAGCTGTCATCAGGATGAGAGGGTGGATGTAGTGAAGATCTTTCTTTAGTCAAGACTTCACCTTTCTATATGCAAGCACATCCTAACAGTGATGTGTCAGGTGACTGTCCAGTGGGTGAGTTCTTCCCTTCATCTCCACACAAAGTGCTAATTTCTGGAACTAATGAGTGTGAGGGAAATAGGAATGAAAAAGTACTTTATTTTCTAGGGATTAATAACTGCAAACTTGGAGTAACCAGAAGTAAAGGTAGCTGGGATCCATCCTCTGAACTCCTCTGTATGTGGGTGTATTTGGGTGCAGTCAGGTGCTTCTTGTCTTACAGTTTGGGCAGGCAGACTGCTTACAAACTAAAGGGCAAAGGCTGCTGGGTTGGGTTTTTGGGTTTACTTTGATTTTAGGTTCCTGCTTTTCTCTCCAACTTGCCAGCTCATTTAATGCCAAAGTATTACACTTGGCATGGAGGCTGTTTATATTCAACACAGCTGATGTATCACTAAATGAAAAAAGTGTTCAGGGTTGCACTAAAAGATTCCGTAAGATTAGACAGGAAAACGTAAGGGTTTATTCCATGCAGAAGCAGCCTGCAGAAGCAACGAAAGAAAGAGGAATTAATTGAAGGAAATTAGTATGTAAAACGGGAATCAGAAGACAAGAGTCTTCAGAGCCTTTTGGCTACTTAATACATTGGAGATGTTTGGTTTACAAGTGATCAAGTATAAAGAGAAAGGAAAGGAGAAAGAAAAGTTGCTGACATGAGTATTATGTAGCACCCCGTAATCAGCTGTCTGTGAAAAGGGTATCTTCTCTCCTAGCCCTGACTGTGGTTGACCAGAATTGTTGGTTATTTAAGGTAGCATGGATGACATCTGAGAGTGAGCCACAGATGAAGTCACTATCCATGTGCTTCTATAAATAAAGAAGATTGCATGCATGTCCTTACTGACTGCTGGCTTGTCTGTTAATTGAAAGGGCTAACTATTCATAAGTTTGACTTAAGGTTTCTTCCTTCAAGTGCTGTATTGTTCTAAACCTAACCAAAGCAGAGCAGGGGTCACTTTCTTTATGTTTCTCCTTCCCTCTTTAGTGGCTGCTTTAAGAGCCTCATTTGGAACTGAATACATGACTCAAAAGCATTCTGGCTTTTAGAGTAATTTCTTGGTTTTACCCAGAAAATCTGCAGATGGCTGTTTGTGACAATAGCCAGTTACTCCTGAAGGATCCTTTGTCATTCTCTCAGTGTCTTTTTGTCTCTGAACACAAGAGGAATAAACCAAGGCTGGAAAAAGTTTCCAAATGACAAGCTGAGTGCTTCACCATCTGCACATGGATCATCCACAGCACACCTACTTGGACTGAACACAAGTACATGTCTTTTCCATGGAAACTGGAATGATTGTGCAGAGAATGGGGATGTCTGGGTCTCATCCTGACATTTAATTAGAACAAGGCTACAAAGTATTCATGAAACATGCAATGCGAATGTAACCAGGATCTCGTTTTTGTTCTCACATGTGTCGATGCTTTTTCTACAGGCAAGCACATAGCTTTATTTCTTTATTTAATAGAATTTGTTCTCATCTCAAAATGGCAGACGCCGCTCTATTACCTGCACTGAGCAATACTGCAGCCCTTTTATTTGATGGAGCAGCTGCAGCAGGTTCTGTCAGATAGTGTGGCTTAACCCCAGCCTTCTGACGCAAGGACCTGTTTTGGCAAGCAATCTCTATTTCCACAATTGCTAGGGAGATGATGTGTGTTTTCAGAAAATCATAGAATTGCTGAGGTTGGAAGGGACCTCAGAGATCGCCTACTCCAGCTTCCTGCCATGAATAATGACTTGGTTGCCCAAGGCGCCATCCAACCTGGCCTTGAACACCTCCAGGGAAGGGGCAACCACAGCCTTCCCAGGCAAACAATTCCAGAGTCTCTCCACCCTTGAGCTGAAGAACTTCTGCCTAAGGTCTGGTCTAAACCTACTCTCCTTCAATTTAAAACCATTTCCCCTTGTCCTGTCACCAAGGTCCTCTTGCAGAAAGTCCCTCTCCAGCTTTCCTGAAGGTTCCCTTCAGGTAGTGGAAGGCATCTGTAAGGTCCCCTCAGTCTTCTCTTCCCTACGCTGAACAACCCCAGCTACCTTAGGCTGACCTCCTAGCAAAGGTGCTCCAGCCCTTTTAGAAAAAAGAATATATGGAACAATTTGGTTACCATGCACTATTGGTCTGATATGAATCCCAGGCACAACAGCCTTACAGCTCTGAAGGACAGGTCTACGCTTAATGCTGAACACCGATAGACACCCTGACATACTAGCTTTATGTATTCTGAAGGTTTCAGGTTTGGCTAAAGGAAATAGGCTTAACAGTGTCTTTTACTCTGAGAAAGCTGCAGCAAATGATAATTGATTTCTGTTATGTCAACTCAAACACCTCTTTATCTGGTTTTATCTGCCACACTTGCAGGTCAGTTCCAGAAGCCAGGTAGTGCAGCTGGGGTAGTTTCAGCAGAATGTATGGTGTGTTGTATTCATACCTCTGTCTCACCTGATGAAACATTTTTGTACCTGGCATATAGGTGTGGTAAGTCAATTCCCAGTAAGTTCTTAGTAGTATTTAGATCAGTATAGACCTGGGCTGTAAACAGCTGCTCCTGGGTTTGCTGTGAAAATATTTCTACAAGAGAAGTAAGAAAATAGTGAGTATCTATCTGACAGTGATTATCTGGTTTTCCCTTTCTTGCTTGATCCCTGCAATGGTCTTCAATATCTGGGAATATTCCCTTACCCCCCCAGAAATTAAAAGCAAGAGGCAAGTTTTTTCCTAGAGTAGAAACGAAATTCAGAAGTGCTTTAAAGAGCCAGGAGTATCCGGAGAACTCTGTTTGTGCATGGCTTCTGTGTTTCACCAAGGCAAAATTATAGAACTGCTGAAACTCTGAAACCAAGTGTTTCTGTTTCTTTCCATACAACTCATTTCAATGTAAAAAGTCCCTCCCCAGCTTTCCTGTGGCCCCCTCCAGATACTGGAAACTGCTATAAGGTCCCCACAGAGACTTCTCTTTCTCATGCTGAACAACCCCAACTTCCTCAGCCGTAAGAGAAGTGCTCAAGCCCTCTAATCATTTTCATGGTCTCCTCTGGAGGAAATTGAAAAAAGCTCACCAGTTATTCTCTGAGAAACAATTTTAAAAAACATTAAAACCCCTCACATTGTCTTGGTTCTCACTGCTGGGGCCAGAACTACATATGAGAGTTGCTGTTGTAGAATCCTTTCATCTAGCAGGTCCAGCTCCCTGTGTTCTCTTCCTGCTCTGCTTTCTTTTTGTTGTCTCTCACAGGACAGCTGTAAGCATCAGCTCTGCACTGTGGACCATGGCTTCACATTATGCATCTGTTGGTTTGGAGTTTAAACTGGAAGAGGAGAGATTTAGGTTGTTTGAGGGTGCTGAGGCACTGGAACAGGTTGCCTAGAGAAGTTGTGGCTGCTCCCTCCCTGGAAGTGGAAGTGTTCAAGGCCAAGTTTGATGGGGTCCTGTGCAATCTGGTTTGGTGGGAGTTGGGTCTGGATGATCTTTAAGGTTCCTTCCAACTCTAACCTTTCTGTGATTCTCTTGTTCTATGATTCTTTTACAAGTTCATCATTTAAAAACCAAAATCCAAGGCTTCAGAAATTCATCATCTCCATTGCCTGATGAGTTAATGTCGCAGTAAAAAATGCATTGTGAGGTGGTTTTATCCAACTGCTGCTAACAGATAGATTTTCTTGCAACATTTTTATTTTGCCCTTTTAAAAACTGGTCTTAAATAAGATCATATTTTCATGCCTGCTTGCCCTGTGTACTCAAAAGGCTTTCTTTTGTGTGCTGGTTTATAGTGGAGTTTGTGGTTCTGTCTGCACAACTCATAGCAGTATCTCTTTAAGCTATAAACAAGCTCCAGACTAAAGAATGTGTGTTCTTGCAAATTTAGGAGTTAACTATGCAAATCTTCATCTTCTCTTGAGAAATTAAATATTTTTGCCTATATGAGTAGTCTGAGAATACAACCAGTGAAAATTCTCCAGTAAAGTTAATTAAAACTGGTATCCTGAGAGTGCTTTGCATTAATTTTGTATCAGATTATGCTTCTACTTTCTGCAGCCTTAATTAATCAATTCTTAAAGGTTACTCAATCTGCAGCACTGTTTGGGCTTAAAAAATATCAAGGGGCCGGTGCTAATTGAATATTGGTATCTGGAGAAGGAAGGAGTAGATATTGGTCCCCTTTTCCAAAGGCAAAATAGAGCAGTTGGAAGAGAAGGAGGTAAAGAGCAGCTTGTACCTTGGGAAAAGAAATGGCAGCAGCAAAGGCAGCCAGCAGAGTAATTAACAGGCCTTTCTCCAGGGGAGAAGGTGGCTGTTACACTGCCTGGTGACACAGCTGCTGTTTAGAACACACTGTCTTGAGCAAATATGGGGATCTTTCTGTGCCTGGGTCATGCAGGGAGTCTGCTTAAGATTTAAGCCTGTGAGAAGAAAGCTGAGTAGTCTCTGCCTGGGGCCACAAGCTGAGGTGACATTGCCGAGTGCAGAGTTAGACCTTTCATCCTTTGTGGATTAGTGTTTGTATTGGGTTTAGCTGGGATGGAGCTTGTCCTCCCCATGCCATCTCTGCTGGTACTGTGTGTGTGGTGGTAGCTGGAGGGGTGCTGATAACACCACAGTGATCTGGCTGCTGCTGAGCAGGGCTCCCACAGCACCAAGGCTGGGATTTTTTTTCTTTCCTAACATCTTCCCTACAGTAGTCTGAGGGCTGGATCAGGCCAGCTAATCCAAACTGACCAGAGGATTATTCCAGAGCATGTGGCATGAGCCTAGATAGAAAAGTGAGAGGAAAGAAGGAATGGGGGACATTCATGGATGGCATTTTGTCCTCCAGAGCAACTGCTGTGTGTGTTTGGTCCTGCTTCCTGGAACATGGGCTAAATAACTTCTGCTGATGTGAATTAGAGAATAATCTTTGTTTGCCTTTGCTTCTGTAGGCAGCTTTGGCTTATGCTGTGTTAAACTGTTGTTGTCTTTATCTACCAGTTATATTTTGTCTACCTTCTCCTTATATTTTCCTCTCCCCTGTCCCTCCAAGAAGGGGCAGCAATAGAGCAGCTTTATTGGGCACATGGCCCCCAGCCAGAGCCAGACCTCCACAGTGTGGGAGAGCGACTGCCACTGCAGTCATCTATGACATTCCAGCTCCCAGTTCATTGAAAGCTACCAAAACCAGTATATGAGGTTGGAGCACATGATGTGCAAGCAGGAATAGAGGGAACAGGGTTTGTTCAGTATGGAGAAGACACTATGAGGGTCTTTATCTGCAGTACCCACAGAGGGGTTATGAAGATGACATCAAGTTTTTTCTTGGAAGTTTACAACAGAAGGGTAGGTGGCAGCGGTCACAACAGTGAAAGAAATTCCAACTGAAAGGGAGATCTTTCCCTGCAGGAATAGTGTAGCGCTAGTGCAGGTTCTCAGAGTGTCTAAGGAATCTCCATCCACGGAGATACTAAAAATTCACTCGCAGTCCCTGAGCAGCAAGACTGGTTTGAAGTTAGTCTGGGTTTGAACCAGTGGCTGTTAGACTTGATAGCTTCAGATGTCTCTTACAGCCAAAGGATTTGTGTGATTCACAAAGATGTGTTGATTTCCTAGGTGTGTCTACACAGACATGTTGGTCCTGAGTCAGAGTCTGAGTTCAGCTTACAATTTTCTGTATGGGGATGGGGAACAAGAGTCTCCGTATTCATCTTCCATATAGCAGTCTCATGTCAAGGAAGTAAGAGGTGCGGACTCCAGACAGTCCTCAGCCTCAAGGAACCTGAATCCCTATCCAGAGAACAGAACCACCAGTATAAATGGTATGTGAAACTGATTTACTGTATAGAAGCACAGTTGCTTTCCTTCTGGTCCTGTGCCATTTTGCAGACAAGAGGATGACTGACTTGTATGCTGAGAAGCAAGAAGCCTCCGATTCTGGATCATGGTCCTTAGGTGATTTTTGTTGTTTTTAACTGAGACTGGAGTAAAATATATGACCAGTTCTGCAAGGCTGTCTAGCTTTTGGTGCGATGCACAACACAAGCCTTTCTGTTAGTCAGTGCTTACTTAACAGCAATAAGCTAATCTCATGGAAGAGACAGCCCCTCAGTTAGACCTGCTGCACAACAAGTGTTTTAAGTACAGCAGAACAAAACTCAAGTGCCAGCACAATACAGTTTGCCAACTTCTACGTGAAGATGGCAAGCTGGTGTTCTGAACCTGGAAGAAGACATGACCACAGCATTCTTTGTGCAGATGTTGCTTCTGCTTTCCATATCCTGCAAAGTGCCATTCTCACCAAGCCAGTGAGCTGCACACCAAATAATCGATGCTGTATTGAGGTGCTAATGAGTCTGTCATTGTTTAATGTACCTTACTCTGGTGCAGAAAGCCACAGATCTGTGACAACAGGCATTGCAAACTAAACTTATCCTTCTATCAAATCCACCTACATAGAAGATATTCAAGAAAAGCTCCATCACATGCTGAAATCTGTGAAATCTAAAGCAGCCTCGGGAAATAAATTAATAACTATCATTCAAACTGTTCTGGTGTGGAACAAGAAACAGTGGAAATGAAGCAGAGTGTAGATGTTGGTGACTTCTGTTGGCTTTTTTCTTTGGTTGGGAATGTTGCCTACGCTGTTCTAGAAGACGTCGCTTCCTCTTCTGAAGTCTGTTCACCCAAAAACTGCTGGAATCTTTCTGCAAAGGCTCGTCAGTGAAAGCTACTGAAAAACCCTCATTCTGGAGAGGGAAAACGCCATTTTTTCTGATAATCAGACATTATCTTTGCCAGTGTTATGCCTGGTGTCACACACACACACACACGGGGATTTTCTAGTCATCCTAGGGGTGTTGATTGACAGCTGACTGAATATGTATGCCCAGGTGGCCAAAAAAGCCAATGGCATCCTGACCTGCATCAGAAATAGTGTGGCAAACAGGAGTAGGGAAGTGATCATTCCCTAGTACTCAGCACTGGGCACACCTCTAGCACTGAGTTGTTTTGTCTACGTCAGTACAAGGACACTGAGGTGTGGGAGCAGGTTCACAGAAGGGCAGAAAGGCTGGTGAAGGGCCTGCATTGGTGGATAAGGGTAGAGCTGTGGAGTGAGTCCACAGAGGAGGTCATAAAGATGGTCAGAGGGCTGGAGCACCTCTGGTCTGGGGACAGTCTCAGGGATATGGGGTTGTTCAACCTGGAGAAGATTCTGGGGGGACCTTTTAGCAACTTCCAGTAACTGGCTACAGGAAAGCTGAAGAGGGACTTTTCACAAGAAACTGTAGTGATAGGACACGGGGGATGGTTTTAAGCTGAGGAGATTTAGATTTGATCTTGGGCAAAAGATGCTATGAGGTTGCTGAGACCCTGGAACAGGCTGCTCAGGGAGGCTGTGGCTGCTCCATCCTTGGAAGTGTTCAAGGCCAGGTTGGATGGAGCTCTGGACAGCCTGGTCTCGGGAGAAGTGTCCCTGCCCATGACAGAGGGTTGGGACTGGACAGTCTCTGAAGTCCATTCCAAACTAAACCATTCTGGGAAGCTGAGCAGATCAAAAATTAACTGAGTTATGAGTTTTAGTTCTGAAATGGTAGGTGGTTACTGTTCTAACATCTGAACCATGCAGCTTCATGAAGCCTTTATGCAGTAATGTTAGAGCTCAGCAGAGTGTTTGGTTTCACACATCACAATCAGACTCAGCCAACAGTTGCCTTTGTTGGCAGTGTCATTGTCATCTTATTTGATCACATTAGCTGGTGATTTATTCAGTTTCACTGAACTGGGTGGGGTTTCGGTTTTTTGGGGTTTTTTTTTGTTTTCCTTTTTTCTTCAAGGGAAATGCTAACTGGAGAGTTTAGTGAAAATGTTTCAGAGCAGCTTCCCTGGGTATGATGCATTCGTCTGGTGGTGGTTGTGATGAGTGGGAAACATGTTGTGTTTTTACTGTGAGAATGGGGAGTTTTGTGCGTTAAAATCAAATGAATCCTCTCCATAGGATGAGGGGCAATGGTTTCACATGAGAGAAGGGCAGACTGAAATGGGGTGTGAGGAAGAAGTTCTTTAGTAGGAGGGGTATTTAACAATGGGACAGGTTGCCTAGGAAGATGGTTGAGGCCCCATCCGTGGAGCTATTCAAGGGAAGGTCCAACAAGGCTCTGGGCAACCTGTTCTAGTTGAGGATGTCCCTACAGGGCTGTTGGACTAGATGATCTAGGGAGGTCCTTTCCAATGCAGACGATTCTGTGATTCTGTGGTTGTGCTTATATACCAGAGGCAGATACAACATGTGCCTTTTTCTGGCATGAGAACAGCAGAGCTATTCAGGTCAATCATGTCTTCAAAAACCATCCTCTTTGGAGCATCTATGTACCTCATGCACTCTCAACAGTCTTAGGTGGAGGATTTGAAGACAGATCTTTCACTGTTCATGTTTTGAGCGGAAAATGTGGTGAAGTTTGTTTCTACTTTCTGTGAATCCCATTAGCGTTAGTAGTCTCCCATTATTAGTCTATCCCATTAGTAGTCTCTTAGATGGTGTCCTGAGGTATGCCAAACAGGAAAAAAATGTACTTCCAGACGCCTTTAGTGGAGCTCAGAAACAGGACGTTATGTAACGTAATGGAGTTTCAGGCAAACAGGCAGGTTCTCTTTGACTTCTAGCGAAGTCTATCTCGTTTGGCTTCCTAGTCAAATGGCTGAGAGATGGTAGTGATTCCTAAACACACGCTGCCTGGCTTCATGTGATGAGATCATGCAAAGCAGCTATGTGGAAAGGACAGAACACATGGCAAGATACATGGGTTCAGCAGGGACTGGCAAAATACAACAGGAGGAAAATCCTGACTTAAATCAGACGTAAAGATACTCCTGACAAAGCAGTAACAAACAAATTGGTCAGAGAAAGGGGAAGCATTTTGGAAAGATTAAAAACAGTGAGGCTGAGTACGTTGTAGTTATCTCCTCTGAATATTATTTCACTCAGACTGCTGAAAAGCTTTCTGAAAAAGAAGGTACTTCCTGACTTTGCAATTTTCAGCTCTGATTTCAGGGGAGTCTCTGATGGAAACAAATATGAGATATTATCAATTTTGTGAATACCAGCATGAGTGTTTGAGAACACTGCTGCAGTTTCTGTAGATTCATGAGAATGCTGTAGGTAGAAGGTTGGTAGTAGCAATGGAAGATTCTATCCAGAGGTAGAAAGCATCGTTTTTGGTGGCTGGGGTGGCAAAGTCCAAGGGCATTGCATTAAAAGCGAACATTTACTTACCTGAGGGCTGCCTGCCAAGCACATGTTCAGTGAAGCTTTTAATCCGGTATAAACAGTCATTGTAGAAAATGTGGGTATTAATTGCTTAGGAGGAGAAAGAACAGTGCCTTTGTCTTCTCCCCACCCCTTTCTTCCCTTAATGTTTTTTACAGTAGGGGTGAATTTCTGACTCAGCTGAAATCCAAGTGTTTTTTCTTTCTTCAGGTCTTGAAGTTTGCAACTGTCTTTGACTACCGTGTGTGAGGTCCTACAATTCAATACTTCATTAAGTCATATGTTCAGAAGTGATAAGAGGCTTGAGTTCACTCACTTCACTGCTCATCCCAAGGAACTTTTTAAAAAAGGTGGTTCTTGCCAATTACTGACGTTTAAGGTCATTCATAGGATCTGGTGATGGCTACCTTAATGTACTGTGGTCATACTCCCAACTGTGGTATGTTACGTGCACACAGACAATTGTTGTTGAGCTATGTTCTTATGGAGTATCAGTTTTTTAAACAAGGAAACCAATACTTGGTGTAAATCCACAAGCAAACACGTCACCTCTTCCAGTGTCCTTGTATCCTTGGCAGCTTGTGCTCTTCAGAGAGGCAGTGAATTATATTGAATAATGGAGTGTGCTGTGGAAAAAAGCTGTCGTTCTGTTTCTATAGTGAATGCTTTCTTGGAGGTAGCCTATAGGCTTGAAAAGCTGCTGTATAGTCCTCCTCTGCCTTTCTCAGTACAGAAACCTGAAAATGTCAAAGCTAATCTCATGTTTAGGTTATTTAAAATAACAGAGAAAAGATTCCTTCTGTTCCCTTATGTAAAACAAAGGCTTCGGTCTTTGTGAAAACCACATTGCTTCTGATGTCTCTACAGTCATGTCAGCAGTGATGATGAGATTTGAGAGCACTGCTTGGCTTCGTGGACTCACAGCAGGGAACGGCTGAGCTGTTCAGGCTCAGGTTCAGGAAGGTGATGTCTCAGGGAAAGGGGGGAAAAGCCACCACACAGGGAGGAGTAACCAGAGAGAGAAATAGCAAAGGAAACGAGAAGGTTGAAGAAGAAGGAGGAGGAATTGTAGGTGGTGCTTCTGGAATTTGGAGCAGAGGTTCCCCTGCAGCCTGTGGAAGAGAGCACAGTGAGAGGGGATTTGCTTGCCAGTATCTGCCATACCAGAGCTGCCTGGCATTTCCAAAGAACTGCATCCTGGCGAGAGCCCATGCTGGAGCTGGGGGGGAGAAAGCCTGTGGGAAGGACCAGTGCTGAATAACAGAAGGAATATGTAGGGGAAGGAGCCCCAGAGAAGAGTTGTTCTGGACTCACCTGTCTGCACCCTCCCATTCCCCCTGAGCTGCTGGGTGATGAGGAGGAGGTACAGTAGTCATGAACTGAAGGAATGAAGCCAAGCATGCAGTACAGAGGGAGTGGAGGGAAGGTATTGTTTGAACTTGTCTTTGTTTCTCGCTATCCAAATCTAACTTGATTGACAGTAAATTAGTTTTCCTTAAGTGGAGTCTCTTTTACCAGAGCTGGGAATTGGTAACAGATCTCCGGGTCTTTATCTTGATCTGGTTCCTTCATATTTTTGCTCCCTGTCCTGTTGAGGGGAGAGACCAGCTGTGTGGGCATTTGATAGCCAGCAAAGGTCAACGTTCCATGGGTAGTTCATCGAAGCTTCATTAGTTATGTTCCAAGGGATAATTAGAAAACTGTGGGAAGACCCTGTAGCAACCTTCCAATCCCTGAAAGGGGCTGTCAGAAGGCTGGGGAAGGCTGTTGACAAAAACAGGGAATGATAGGACCAGGGGTCATGGAAAAGGCTGGAAAGGACCAGGTTGGAAAAGGACAGATTTAGATTGGAAGTAAGGGAAAAGCTCTTTAATCTGAACATGAAGATCCCTGGAACAGGCTGCCCAGAGAGGTGGTGGAGGCCCCATCCCTGGAGCCATTCAAGGTCAGGCTGGATAGGGCTCTTGGCAATCTGTTCTAGTTGGAGATGTCTCTGCTTGTTCCAGGGAGGTTGGACTAGATGACCTTTAGAGGTCCCTTCCAACCTAACACATTCCATGACTCTGAGATTCCTGGTATCCTGGACAGTTTTAGTCAGGATGAGGTAGAGGCTTAGAGCCAGATATCCACATCCCAAGACCTACCCAGGAAGACAATCAGTCTTACAGTTTCTTTCGCTTTGTCAGAGGGTACCTAATGTGTCTTCATGCTGTGGGTTATTTTTCTGTACTTTCTTACCATGGTCTGCTACAGTGTCTCTTCATTGATTCTCAGTTGCTTAATTCTTTTATGCTCCTAGTTCTGACTTGAACAAGGCACTTCTGTAGTGACTATGAGATGTGTGTGTGTTTCTGTTACTCTAGATTTGGAGCAACACCTTCTACACTGTTACCTTCTTCCTCTTTCAGCCTGTACCTACAGCTTTGAAGTGACACCAGAAACTCATTACTTGGTGTGATTCTTATTCTTGAGAGGTTTTTCCATTTGCCAGGATTTCAAAAGCAGAAGTCTTGAGATACATGAATTCTTACTTTAAGAGGACAGCTGCTACTTCCTTTTATTGTCCACAATACACCAGGAAGTAGAAAAAAGGAGGGATTGTGTGCTTTGCACAGACAGAAGGGGCAGGGAAGCTATCCAAGCCATGGATGGAAGTGCTCATGTAGTGTGACAACATGAATTGCTTTCAGGAACTTTGTACAGCAGTAGGGATTGCTGCAAGTTCTTCTGTGCCTGCTTATACTGGTGTTGCTGCTCATACCCAGCAGGGGCTGTTTATAAGGGCTTGTAGCAGTAGGACAAGGGGTAATGATTTCAAGCTGGAGGAGGGTAGGTTATACTGGAAGTCAGGGGGAAGTTCTTCACAATAAGGGTGCTGAGATACTAGAACAGATTGCTCAGGGAGGCTGTGGATGCCCCCTGAAGTATTCAAGGCCAGATTGGATGGGGCTTTGCCAACCTGGTCTAGTGGGGGGTGTCCCTGCTCATGGCAGGGGTTTTGGAACCAGAAGAGCTTTAAGGTCGCTTTCAACCTGAACCATTCTATGAACATCTCTTGTCCTTTGCTGCATTCTGCTTGTATATTCAGGTTCTTCTAATATTTCTTAGTACTTGGCAACTGCTGTGAAGGGTGAGTTGTGAGCTGGAATTAAGAGCTTGAGCTGCAGAAAGTATCTGTTGGTTTGGTTGGATAACTTCTCTTGGCGTGAGCAGAAAATGTCTCCTGTAGGTCATCACTTGAAGTGATGGAGCAACTGGTTGTGGTTGGATGAATCAGTGCTCTCTGTGGGACTCACAGAAATTCTGCTTTGGTCATGGGCTTCCAGTACCCCCTCCTGGACATTGCCCACCCTTTCTTCCTCTGTTTGGCCCTTTCACAGATGCACAGAACTATTGAGGCTGACAAAGCCTTCTGAGATTATCCAGCCCAGCCCATTACCTGACATCAACCAGTCCAGGGCACTAAGGGCCACATCCTGTTTGTCCTTCAAAACCTCAAGGGATGGGGACTCTACCATTCCAGTGTCTGATCACTCTTTCCATGAGGAAGGGCTTCCTAACATCCAATCTACTCCTGTGGTGCAGCTCCAGACCCTGCCCTCTCATCCTGTCCCTAGTTGCCTGGGAGAAGAGCCTGACCCTCTCCTGACTACAACCTCCCTTCAGGTAGTTGTAGAGGGAGAAGACCCCTCCTGAGTTCTTCAGGCTAAACACCCTCAGCTCCATCAGCCTCTCCTCATCAGAAGTTCCCTGCAGTCCCTTCACCAGTTTCTTCTCGTAGATGATGAATTAAGACG
Organism: Upupa epops; assembly: GCA_013397515.1. Taxonomy (NCBI): domain Eukaryota; kingdom Metazoa; phylum Chordata; class Aves; order Bucerotiformes; family Upupidae; genus Upupa; species Upupa epops. The sequence goes on along the minus strand of VZRI01001787.1, from coordinate 212,143 downwards.
TTAGAGGATAAGAATTAGATATTTGAGCTTTAGTTTGGTTTGAAACTGGGAGAAAGAGCAGCATTTGACTCACAAAGATGTAGCTAGCATTGATTTTAAGCAACTGTGGCTCACAGAGGATATGTATTCCTCAGCTGCTGTCAGACAACTGTTACAGAGAGATTGTGTAATGCACCACAATTGCTAATTAAATACTGATGTGTGCAGGTCTTTTTTTAATTCCATCTGCTACCAGCACTTGGGATGTTGCCATTATTGATAAGGACAGCTCTCCAAAGTGCACTGCTTTCAATCCTAAGTGTTCAAGCTGATCGTAGGTCACACGTGATGATGCAGGTCAAAGGCTGCTTGTTACTTCTCCCTATTTACCCCTTTTGCTTAATTTATTTGCTTTTAAAGTATGGACATGCAAGAAGTCTGTAAGAACCAGTCCTCAAACTTATCGTGGCAAACATGAAGGCTTTTTCTCTTTTTATATTCTAAAGTATTTGACCAGTTTTTAAATGCCCATGAGCACTGCAGAGTGTAAGATGCAAACTGAACGCGCTAACGGATTTCCCCATCATAAAGAATTCCTTCGTAATTTCCTTTTCTCTCCTCCAGATGATCAGAAATAATTTCTAGGTCTCAGACTGCTTGCTTAACATAAAGGAGATCCTTCCAGATGTTGCTGCTTTTTATAATTTGACCTGTTTGCTTTCACAACACTATCAATACTGATTTGAGCCTTAGCTGTACTTCTCATGTGGCTTTCAAGAACAGACTTGAAATGCGTCACTCAGGGAGAGTCACACTCCCTAAACCCTGCTGAGTCATGTTCTTGGATAGCTTGGCCACAGTGCATATATGAAGCTGTGCATCTGGATATGGAGAGTACCCCTTTTATGCTGCCTCATGCATTTATTGTTGAGAAGCTGATTCCTGGGCCTGTCAGTCTGCCCTGTTGAAGAAAAGATCATCCTTTAGTTTTAGGATTTTGCAGGCAATTTGGAATTGCTACTCTTTTCCCCCTGTTCTTTTAGAAAACTCCAGGTGGGCTCACTTCTTTTGCAGGGGCCTTGCTTTAAACCTTGTTTTTGTTTTCTCTGGGTCTGAGAAAGGGCCTTCCTAGCAGCATTAGATCTTTTTAACAAGAAAAATCTAGTTGAGGCTGGACAGATTCGGTGTTCCCTGAGCCAGTTTCACAAGTGTTGTAGTTTGAAAAATCACCACTGTTTCGGGTGTCTGATTTTGTGGGTTTATGCTGAAAGTGCAATTTATTTTGAAACTAGAGATAGTTGCCCCATCAGACCCTTTGGGCAGCGTCCTGACCCCAGAGGTGATAGGTGAACAGAGACTATGAAAGGAAGTGGACTTCTGGATATTTCCTTCTTCTTGTTCTGTCTCTTGGCAGACAGAGAGCTCTGTTGGCCCTCAGCAAGGGCCCAGCCTGGCTGTTGTACTGGGTCAGTGAAACTGCAGCTTCCCTTGGAAAGAGCCTGGCCTGGCTACAGGATGGTCTCTGCAGCTCTACCACGGCAGCCAGCCTTGGCCTGGTTCCTGGCAGTGGGCTGAAGCAAGGAGCTGCTGCTCCCACACTGTTCTTGCTACTTGATTGACCTTGAAGATGCCAGGGAGGTGGTGAATTCTTAACCCTTTCCCTCCTTTGGAACTGTAAGGACTTGGGAGAAGGAAAAAGAGAAACGAAGGAGAGAGAGACCCTGGAGGAGTCCCTGCTTACCACAACAGGTATGGCCCCACGGCACCAGCACCATGTTGCCTCTGTTCTCACCATGAACATGTCCCCTCATGACCAGGGCCGTGGGGCTGACAGCAGATGCTGTGTCTCAGCTCTGCCACTGGGAGAATGGAAGAAGCTGAAACAAGCAGGAGACAGGCCCTAAGCTGGGCTTCTGAAGGTTCCTACTGTTTGGCCAGAAGTTTTGTGCTAAAAAGAGCAGATGGGACTGATCTCTTAAACCTTCGGCAAGCAGAAAGAGACTGAGGTCCTGAAGTGTCTGTTTATGCATCTGAAATTCTGTTGTGGCCTGGAAGATCATGGGTAGGATCTGCTGGCCATAGTCACATTGTGAAGATCTCCCAAGACAAGAGGAGGTAGAAGCAAATCTGAGATGTACAGGGTAAGCTGGCATCTGCAAAAGGACTGAAAAAGGCATTTTCCATAAGCATCACAACGTAACAGGGCCTCAGGAGCTGAGTCGGATGGGTGCAGGGGATGGCTGAATTCCCTCTCTGGTTAGTGTCTTTTTTTCCAGGACTCTCATCTGAAGCAAAAAACCGAGGTGTTGGCTGTCTCCCATTTCTCTCCGAGTGTGTGTAAAGGCATTATGATACAGTTTGTGTTTTACTTCTTTTGGTTCTTTTACTTATCTGGGGATTTTTGCTTTGTTTCTTGGTTGTGGGTTCAATAAATTCTTTTCTTTTTAGCAAAGTTGCTTCATCACCTGTTGAATTCTCGGCGAGAGCTGGTTGGTGTGCTTGGATTGCAGGCACCAACCCAGAACCGATCTAGACCTTCATTTGAACCCAGGACAACAAGGTACCTCAAAACCCAAATGTAGCCACAGTTCATGGCATCTGTAATATGATTTTAAACATCTGGAGCCTTGTCTTAAATAATTTTGAAATCAGCTTGTTTTATAGTGAATTGCAATATGGAATGTTTCACCAAGAAGGCCAGTGGCATCTTGGATGCACCCCTTTTTGATTTGTCCTAGGTGATCCTGCACTGGCAGGGGGATTGGACTGGATGAACTTTTGAGGTGCCTTCCAATCCCTTCTGTGTTTGAGTATGTGACTCTTCTGTTGAGCTGACTGCATTTATAGTAGACTTCACGTAAAAAAGGATTTATTTATTCTTGACTGTAATCATCTACATAAATAGAGAATGAAATAGAGTAAGGCAAAACCCAATTTATTCTTCTTTCATATAAATATATGGCTCTCATATACCTGGAGAACATCTGTCAAACATAATACAGTAATAAATACCTCCCTGTGTGAATGCAGGAGGGGTGGTCTGAATTTCACAAGCAGTTCTATTGGCTTTTGTCATCTTGGGTTGCTACCAGCACTCCACAAGAGACCACTGTCTGATATTGTGGTTATAATATCAGTGGTCCATTGTCGAGAAGCAGTGAAGTATTCCTGCTGGAAACAAGTCTAAAAAAAGCCCGTTTGAGACAATTATTTCTGGAAGCCTGAAGTAGGCTCTGCTGTTGCGTAGCAACAGAGCCAGGCAGCCCTTAGACTCTAAAGTAGTCAGTGTACACATGGGAACAGAATGCAAAAATCATGGGAAACTTGAAAAATGCAAGGCTGAGGCTGAGACAAACCCAGGTGAAATGACATACAGTATAAATGGTGGATTAATAGTGCCAGATGCCATAAAATGAGCTGCTTTTAAGTAACACAAACTGAAAGGACAGCAAAGCAACACTCTTTTTTTATAGCTCCTAGATAGTAATGAAAAGAAAGGCAGAAGACACTCGAATACTTCTTATTAGAAAGCTACTTGACTCGTGTTCATAGGTCTTCAGGCTGGCCCAGTGGTATTCACCCCTGCAAATACTGGAAAGCATTTCATCAGTGTGTTCTTGCAAACTCCAAGCTTGGATGAGAAAGGTGAGGTCTTCCCAGAACCATATTACGCTGTAGCAGCTTTCATCAAAAGCAAACCAGGGAACCACTAGTTAATATTTGATAATGTACCAGGCAGATCCTTTCCTTCCAGTACTGTCTTTGCCACTGCGCAAAAAGGAACAGCAATAAGCTCAAGCTCTGCTGTTCTGGGTGTTACAACACACTTTCCTGATGAATCATGACTGCATGATTTTCACAGGTAGTCACATGCAGACAGTTGATGTATTCCACCAGAAACTGCTGAGAAGAGCTGTAATTGGGCAAATGGTGCATCTGTCTTGCAGCTTCCAGGGTCTTAGAGATCTGAGGGAAATGACTTGGAGGAGGCCAGCTGGTTTTTAAATCCTAAGGATGACTTTAAGGACAGCTAAACTGTGGAGCCTTTAGGTGTCTTGAATACTTGATAGCTAGATTGCATTGCACTGCAGCACTGAGGAATCTCAGTGGGTCTGGAGTTAAACCCTGTGGAAACACCAGTTCATCCTCCAGTCCACACAGGGTAATGTATAGCCTGAGTTTTAAATGCTGTCATGATACTCTTACCTAGACATTTTCAGTTTGCTGTGCCAAGTGTAGGCTTTCCTTTTGAAATGCTTTTGTTACCTACAAGCTTCTGTAAACATATCAATCAGATTGTCAGAATGCAGAGTATCTCTGAATGCCAACTTCAGGTAACCTGGGAATGTATTAGAAAGGATGATTCTGTTGAGCCAGATCTCACTGGAATGCTGTGAGATGAAAAGAAAAAAGGGTCTTCTGAGACAACCTCATGCATTGCAATTTCAGAAGAGAAGTATTTCCTGGAAACGAAGTATGCACCATAGATGGTGTTAGAACATCTGTAAGGGAGTGAGGAGGCCTTGGAACAAGTTGCCCAGGGAGGTGGTGGAGGCACCATCCCTGGAGAGGTAGACATGATGTTTCAGGAGGTGGTTTAATGGTTGGGGTTTGTAGGGTGGACAGTTTGACTTAATGTTCTTGAAGGTCTTTTTCCAACCTTGATGATTCCATGATTCTAAGTGGAGGGAAGACTTTATGTTCCAAGAATGGATAAATGAAAATACGAAGATGGAATCCTCCAAGAGGAGGAAAGTGATACCTCTTTTCATAGTAAATAGGCTCCACAATATTAAAAGCAGTCTGTTCAGCAAATGGTAAATACAAAGCTGCCATACAAGGAACTAATATCAAATATTGTTGAGTACCTCACCAGGTTACCTTTCCACTGTAAGACATAAGCTAAAATGTCTTTTCACTGAGCCTAACCCCCCATTCAAATCAGTGTCCTAGTAAAGTCCTTGAATCAAGTTAACCTACCATGTGCCCCTTGACAGAGCAGTTGTAGGTGTCCATCGCAGTAGAAGGAGTCTTTCTGCTTGTACTGATTTACCAGGGGTCTCTAACTGAACACAGTTCAGTATCTCCCCACCTGAAATCTGATTCTTCAGGCCCTTATTGTGGTTTCATAATGCCATTAGATTCTCCCAACCCAGCACACACAAAGATAGGTCTTGGCAGTGCTGCCTAACTATCTTCTTGCTAAACTGGACTTCTACTGACGTTCTAGAGCAGTGAGAAGCAGAACTCACAGCAGTTCTGCCCCTAGTGAAGCCATGTAGTTTATTAGATTGTGCACGTGTTAATATGGAAGACATTGTCAACATCTCTTGGCTTGAAACCAGCTAAAAACCATGAGTCTGCATGCTGTTTTTAGGATCTGCTGTTAGGAATTGCAGCAGCTCTAAAAAATGACTTAGGGATGTGTTCCCATTCAGATCTATACTTAACCTGAGCATTTCAGTCCTTAAAATGAATGAAGGTTGCCTCATATCGTGGACTGCTTCCCGTTGGACTGTAGAATTACACAGTGTTGTTCTGCCTGCTGTGTTTGTGCCATTTCTTGATGGATTTTTTCTCTTTTTTTAATGAGAATGGTGCTGGTTTGCCTTGACCTCGAAATGGCTAGTAGCAGTAAAGCAGTGTGTAGCAAGATGTGTATCTGCAGGGTAAAAAATAGAAAGAGAAAGGGGAATAGGGCTTCTGAGACTAAGTGCTTTATATATGCTTGAATGAAAATCCGACAGACCCAAACTCTCATAGGTCAGCTAGAGCAGGATTAATGACACCTAACAATGAATTTATTATGAATATCTCTGCTCACTGTCTAGACTTCTTTTTCTGTTCAGTAGGAAGAGATAAACACAGTAACAGTACTGGTTGCATTGATCCTAAAAGAAAGACTTACGGAACATATGAATTAACTCATATTGGTAACTACTACCTATGTGTACACAAGCATTTAAAAATACTCCCCTGAATCTCCTTAGTCCCTTCTGTAGCCTTAAGCTTCTGCCAAAATGTGGAGGTCTGTTTGGTAGGAGCTCCTTTATCAGAGTCCACTTTATTGCCTCTTACTGGTTTGACAGTAACCCAGATAAGTATTTTGCTATCAGACCTGCAGTTCAAAACTAGCATCTCGTTAGCACTAGGTGTACTGTGTACACAGTGTTCATGGTAAAATACGTTACCTGCCAGAGAGGTAAGAAGTGACGTGTTCTACACTGCTAGTTTACAGAGGTGGTCACTCCAGAAACATCAGACAGAAATGAGTACATGAGGGATTTTCGAAGTGCGGCTTAAAATATTCTCCATCTCACTGGCTGTCTTGGACATTTGCATTTCTTTTAATTGTGTGTTAAGAGTTCATCACAGAAAGTTAGTTTTTCTTTATGTTGACATGGAGCCTCCTGTGCTCCAGCTTGCACCCATTGCTCCTTGTCCTGTCACTGGACACCACTGAGCAGAGCCCCTTTCCTTATTTATAGACATTAATGAGGTCACCCCTCAGCCTCCTCTTCTCCAAGCTCAAGAGACCCAGTTCCCTCAGCCTTTCCTCATCAGGGAGATTCTCCACTCCTTTCATCATCCCTGTGGCTCTGTGCTGGGCTCTTTCTATCAGTTCCTTCTCCTTCTTGAACTGAGGGGCCTAGAAACAACTACATCCTGAGGTGCATCAGAAGTGGGATGGTTAGCAGATCAAGAGAGGTTCTTCCCCCTCTACTGTCCACTAGTGAGGCCGCATCTAGAGTATCGTGTCCAGTTCTGGACCCCTCANAGCTGGAACAGAGGAGGTTCCATATAAATATCAGAAGAAACTTCTTGACAGTGAGGGGGTTGTGGAGTCTCCTTCTCTGGAGACGTTCAAGACCTGCCTGGATCTGTTCCTATGCAACGTGATCTAGGTGATCCTGCTGTGGCAGGGGGATTTGGCCAGTTGATGTTTCGAGGTCCCTTCCAATCCCTGATGATTCTATGATTCTATGAACTGGACACAATATTCCCGATATGGCCGCACCAGAGCAGAGTAGAGAGGGAGGAGAACCTCTCTCTACCTACTAACCATCCCCCTTCTAATCTACCCCAGGATGCCATTGGTCTTCTTGCCCACAAGGGCACATTGCTGCTTCTGGTCAGTCCCCAAGCTGTTAATCCAGATACGTGTAATTTTCTTGCTCATCTGTATCTGTGTCAAAGCAGTGCTGTTTTATAGCACAACACAGCCACTTTATTGTGCAAGAAATGTATGTTTATTCAAATTTGTCCTCATCTTTTGCTTTCAACACAGCAGCCTATGCAGGAGGTGGGACTCTAGGTACAAGTGCTGTAGCTATCCCCTCACTGGAAAGAGCCCTGTCTCTGAGCTAAGGCTGGATTTGGAACCAAAATTTACTTTAAAAGCATAATTATACACCTTTTCTAAAACAGACCTGCTATTAAATGACAAATTCTCCCAGCTTTTTTTTTTGTTCTCTTATGAAAGCTGAATATAGATAATTATATTGAAATAATGTGCTGATCGTGATACAACATTTAGCAACCACAGCCTGGGAGAGTTTTATTCGAAAATCCCTGATTCAACACCACCATGAAGCATTTGAGAAAGAGGGGGAGTAAACATTCAAGGATTGGACCTCTTCATTTCACACTGCGGGTTTGCCAAACAAATGGCAGCTTCCCTGTGCCTGGCCGGCGCTGTGTGGCACATCCCACCATGGGCCATGTGTCAGGGGCCCATTCTTATTCTCTACTCCTTTCACAAAAATAGTAAAAAGCACCAACTAGTGAAGGTACTTCTTAGTTTAGGTGGCTCATCCCTTAAACACGCTTGATTCATCAACCTTAGGTATTGCATAGAATCATAGGGTATTAGGGGTTGCAGGGGATCTCTGGAGATCATCTAGTCCAACCCCCTGCTAGAACAGGATCCCCTAGGACAAGTCACACAGGAACATCCTGGGGGGTTTTGAAAGTCACCAGAGCGGGAGACTCCATCACCTCTCTGGGCAACCTGTGCCAGGGCTCCCTCACCCTCACAGTAAAGAAGTTTCTCCTAATGCTGAGGCGGCACTTCCTATGTTGTAGATTATCCCCCCCATTCTTCCTTGTCCTGTTACTGGGCACTGCTGAAAAGAGACTGGCCCCTTCCTCTTAACACCCACCCCTCAGATATTTATAGACATTAGTGAGGTCCCTCTCAGCCTTCTCTGCTCCAGACTTAACAGCCACGGCACTCTCAACCTTTCCTCATAGCAGAGGTGTTCAAATCCATTAATCATCCTTGTAGCCAGCAAATATCAGTCTCTCTTGAATGAGGGAGCCCAAAACTGGACACAGTACTTCAAGTGTGGTCACACCAGGGCAGAGAGGAAGATGAACCTGCATCTGCTAGACACTTTTCTTGATTCACCCTAGGATACTGCTGGCCCTCTTGACCACAAGGGCACATAGCTGCCCTGTGGATTTCTAACCCGTAGCTGTACAGGCACTGATTTGTAATTCATGCTGGTCTGCTGTGTAATTTAGGTATTTTGACTTCCAAGCTCTTGAGAACTGTGGCTCTGTGTAACACTTGGCTTCACTCTGTGGCTGTAGAATACAGTTACACTGGGATTTAATTTGAAATTAAATTTGTGGGGTCCGGAGTTCTTCCAATAAAACCGTAGCACGTAGAAGGAAAACACTTACAGAAATGTGACACTTACTTTTGGAAACTTGAGGAATAAGATTTGTCACATAGAGCACTGAAATGGAAAAGTTCATGCATTGTGGAGATCAAGGAGTATTCCAGGAACTTTCTGAAAACACAAATCATTCTTCTCTGTACCTGTTCAGTTGTACTGTACCTGACATCCTTCTGTTCTCCTCCTCCAGTCTCTGCATGCTGATTCTACTCTTTTTGATGCTTACTTATGGAATCTTGTCATTTGTTTAGGAGATCTGCTTGGGAGGTGCAGAGTGTATGTTTGACACAGTCAGTTCCAACTCTGTGTTTGCTGAGCTACCCAGAATATTCATTAATATGTCCCTCTGCAGGGAGCAGGGACAGCCTCAACTAGAGCAGGTTGCCCAAGCCTTGTCCAGCCTCACCTTGAAGATCTCCAGGGATGGGGCCTCAATTCCCTCCCTGGGCAACCTGTTCCAGTGTTCAACCCCACTCCTGCTAAAGAACTTCTTCCTAATCTTCCTAACAGCCCACTTCAGTCTGCCCTTCACTAATGTGTAACCACTGCCCCTCATTCTATCACTGCAGGCCTTCGTAAACAGTCCCTCTGCAGCCTTCATGTAGCCCTCTTCAGGGAGTGGAAGGTCTCCCTGGAGTCTTCTCGTCTCCAGGCTGAACAACCACAGCTCCCTCAGCCTGTCCTCATAGCAGAGAGGCTCCAAACTCCTGATGATTTTCGTGGCCTCCTCTCGATCTGCTCCATCAGGTCCATGTCTTTCCTGTACTGAGGGCTCCAGAGCTGTCTTGTTACGCTGGCTAAAATGCAAGAGAGCGATCATGTCTGTGTGCCTTCTTCATCCTTCATAGTTCTGTATGTTTTCTACTGGTTTGAGAGGAAGTAGTCAGGAGGGAAAGAGACAGAGGTCTAAGATACCCACATTTCTACACGGTATAGCAGCTGAGAAGCTGATGGAAAGAAAGCTGCAATGTGAAAATCCCCAGGGCTGTGCTGCAAACTCCCAACTCATTATCAAGCAGAGTGTGTCCGTGCAGGGAGAAGGCAAAGCACAGCTGGAGGAGCCTTCAGACAGGACACAATAGTTCCTGCAGCAGCAGTTTTCATTAGTCCTTATGCTCACAGGACTGGTCTCCTTAGTTTGCTGGTTCAGTTGGCAGAAGTAGTGGGGTTTGTAGCCTTTTTGTTCCAGTTGACCATCACGTAGCAGAGCACTACTGGTTTTACAACTTAAAAGTGCAACTACAGGCACTGTCATGGCAATCTTTAACACAAGAATGCAGGCAATTAGTTAGGAAATTCAGATCACGTTTCATAGAGTTATTAGCAAATTCCACTCCTTTCACAGAAACCAAAGGCAAAAGGGGGGGTTTGGAGTGATTGGTAATTCCTTAATGACTGGTTCAGTGAACAAGCACAGGCTGCTGGGCACCGAGCCATTTGCTGGAAGGGGAGCTCTTGGGTGATGTCAGTGGAGTTCCAGATTCATGCACTCATGTCTCAAGATAACGCCAATACAAAGCAGAATGGTGTTTGATATTTGGGAAACAATGCAGTCAGGAAAACTTGGAAGTGCTGATCACTGTGTGTTTGTTAACATCCGCATTTGGCAGGTGTATCACCGAGAGTCTGTTACTTTTCATGTTTGTGTTTTTTACATGCTGGTCTCTTTTTCTCCACAAGCACATTTTCCGGTGACTTAGTGGCTTGTTTCATAGCTAAGACAAAATAAGTTTGATATTTCCTCCACACATAATGGAATGTTTCAGGAACACTCTTCCACGAAGCACAGTTTCCACGGTCCAGGGAATCCTCACAGCGTACAGCACCACTGGTTTTTGCCAGCCTCACAGCCCTGTAGTTTGTGCCACCTCAGCCATAGTCTTTGCCTATCCTGTTTCTGATGCACCTTCAGTTTGGCAGAAGAATCATCTCTTCTGTGGCTTTTTTCTGTGCTGAGGGGGTTTTAATGTCTTCACCAGAGTTACAGCCGATGACATTGAACTGCACAGTGATACGTTCAGGGTTTGCCCTGAACAAATGAACAGATAGAACTGATCCAAGTTCTACTTAAAATTGTTTTATCTTGTGATCTTGCTGTATTCTGGTCTTCAGTGAACAGGTCAGATGAGTCTGAAAATGTGTGCTCTTTTCTTATCACAGCCATCCTCACTCTTGCCCTTCAAGAGTTTGGAAGTTCTGTGCCTCATTGCAACCTGGTTGAGATACTGCAATAGCTGTACCTTGTGTAAAGAACAAATGGCACCTCGCTGACCTCCTCTCATTCCCTAGGTGTTTGTTAGGCTGTTGTGGGTTGGGGTTTCCTTTGGGGTGGAGGGCACGTGCTGGGTTGTCGGCTAGTCGGTTGGTTGGTGTGGTTTCTTTAAATTTTATTTTTAAAGCAGTTTCCCCTTTCATAGTGGTTGTTCACTGGAATAAAATTACCCTGTCAGCCATTTAGCATTTGACATGGGACACTAAAGCTTGATGGCAAGGAGCTTCTTTTTAAGTCCACCAGTCTGGCAACGATACTTGATCTAGTTATATTTAGACTAAACAAAATGCGGTGTAGAACCCTTTTCTTGGCTTTTCCGACACCTCATGTGTAAGCCCTGACACTGCCAACTGAAGCTGGGGAGGTGAGGACTGGAATGGACAGGATTTGTGAAGTTACTCAGAGCTGAGGGTGGGGAAGGGGTTGGCTGTTGTCTTTTACATCTCTACTTTTTAGATAGAAAGTATTTATAAAAAAGTAGAGTTTTTTCTGTTGATGTAAGGAGAGAAAGCTGAATATTTCACTGCTGCGAGTGTTTATGATTCAGTGCCCAGCAACTGCAGTAGGAACTGATTAAAGAGGTTGTACACCCTAAGCAAATGTGAAGTCTTAACTACATCAGTAATAACAGCTAAAGCTTCTCTCTGCCTGCAGCAGTGCTTTGTTGCCCTCACAGTCATCTCCTCTCTGCACTGTACAAACCCTCAATAAGCCTGCTAAGAAATGGGGGTGCTGGTTTTGTGCAGTGGTTCCCTAGCACTTCTTCCCTTGGAGCACTGCTCTAGCAGAAAACTTCCCTGATTCCCCAAGTACACCCAAATGCAAAATGTAAAGGAAGCAGTATCTGAAGCATGGGAGCCCAGCTTTTTGCAGGAAACCTTAGCTGAGAACAAATGGAAGGTACAGGAAAAGCAGTGCAATCAGCGAGAGATTCCCCGCTCCTTCCCCACTCCCAGTTGCAATTCTGTAAGAGAAAAAGGAAAAATCCAAGCAGGTTACATCTCTATCAGATACTCCAGCAGGGACACAAATCTTTCTCTTTCTGAGGTTGAAATAGGAGTTCATTAGTATCTTAGGCTAATCTTCCATTAATGCACATCACCACGTTATTCCACAGTAACATGAGGAATCATTCTTGGCTAACAGGAGTTCTGAGTTTACCTGTAGCTTACAGAGCACTACTTTCTCACCTCTGCATTACCATTTAGCTCTTCTGCTCTCTCTGTGACAAGGCCTGCACTCAATTCAGTGACTCAGTGGTAATGTATTTGCTTTGGTGCCACAACCACGCCAAAATAAGTTAGTGGAATCTGAGGAGGTCTGTATTCAATGCCAAAACTAATGGCACCAAGTGAAAGGAAAACACCCTGAGCAGACTTGTGCCTGTGTGTGAGCAGAGTGTTCTGCATGCAAAAGCAGTATCGATTTGTACTTTCTTACTCGTACGCTCTGCTTTTTGTGCAGAAAAGAACTTTGTTCCACCCCCTACCTACCTCCTACTTTCCAGCTAATATTAAAAGCAGAGACAGCTGTATAAAGAAATCATGGTGCTGAGGTCATTGCTTTTATAAAGTGCTCACTAGCACTTCATGAGAAATGAAAAATGAAGTTGTTGAAAATACTGTTGAATGCAGATTGCATAAAATCCACACAGATACTTTGCTTTCTACTCTCTCTTCTCTTAATTTATCCAGTTCTTGAACCATCTTCTTTTACTGCTTAACTAATGTGGTCCACAGGGACAACCCTCTAGTTCTTCCATTCCACAATGTAATCTGTTTTTTCTGGTGGTCTAAGCGTGTTTTGTTGGATTTCTTTCTCCCAAACAGGTACTGCTATGTGGATATTTGTTAGCAATGACTGATGTGGAATCTACATATGCAGACTTTATTGCTTCAGGAAGAACAGGTCGAAGAAATGCTTTACACGACATCCTCGTGTCCTCTCCAGGTGGCAACTCCAGTGAACTAGCCTTAAAGTTATCCGAGCTCGATATTAACAAAGCAGGTGAGTGCATTTTCGTCTTACATTTAGTTAAAGCTTACATGAGGAGAGTAGGACAGAGAACGTGGTCCCTGTGAACGCGTCTTTCCCCTGTCTCTCCGCAGCAAAAAGCCTCTTTTCTGGTCAATGGGGGCTGCCTGCTGTAAGAATCCCAGTTTTGATCAATGGGCAGAGTGGTTATTTGCAATTACAATGCATTCCTGAGAAAAGAAAAGGAATTCTACAGCGAGTGCCTAGTGACAGGGTCCACATCAGAATAAAATGTGTGGGAATTCCAGTATAAGGAAGGAAATGAAGAAGACATTTTTAAGACCCACCTCTTCCTAGCAGCCTTTAATGGAATTTCTCTGGTTTCAAGCCTGCAGCAGAAACCTCGTGTCTTTTGCTTGAAAGGATTTTGCAGAGCTAAGTTGTACTTCCAGCTGCCAGAGGCCAAAGCAGTAGCACAGCATTGTTGTTAGTTTTACTCGGATCTTTGTTTCTTCAATCAGCTGATTCTTTGGCCTTCTTTGAAGGTGGTCAGCACCAATGCAAGCCTAAATCTTGCTTCACCTCGGATATTACACCAGTCTTCAGTTGGTTGTGCACCTGCAGTTGAGAGGAAGGAGGGACAGTCAATGCTGAAGGGTTTGCCTTCAGTAAAAATAGGCTGGGTAATTATTTCCATGTTACTTGGGTGGAGGTGAACAAATGGATCTTGGAGATATTCAAAAGCCCTTTTCAGATTCTGGGAAGCAGGTCTTACACTTATTTTAGTAACAGCACAATAAAACAAAAGCAGCAAAGAATGAACCCTTGAAAAGCAGCTGCCATGTCTGTGCACAGACTTTTCTTAGAGAAAACAGCCAGAGTTCTCTGAGGCAGCCTCTGCCCTGGGCAGCACAACCGGGCAGCATCATGTTTGGGTGGCTGTGGTGCTGCTTGGAGGGAGGGACTCTTTTTATGGCTTTTAGAGTGATGTACATCCCAAGTCATTGCTTGTTTGGGGCCTGTAGTTTCTAGATGGCTGCAGTTCTAGCTGGGCAGGGCCTTTAATTTTCTTCTTTCTACAGAAGAAGAAAACACTTTATTAGTATGTGGGTGGGTGTGTCTATTTATTTTAATGTGGGGATACACGTAAAATGCTGGAAAAATACAAAGTAAGTGGGATTTGAGTTGCATAACAGCAGCAATCCTTCTTACTTGAATTGTCATCAGTTTCAAGCTGACACTTACCACAGTTATCTTTAATGTTGTCCACTTACCAGACACAGAAGCTATCCCTATCTTTACATGAAGTTGTTGGAGTGCCTGTAAGCCAGAGCTGTGTTCTTCAGTGAGCTATAAAAAGCTCTGTGCCTGCAATATATTGGAATGTGTTTTGTGCATGCGGTTAGCTCCAGAGCCATGAGAAGAGTTTAAATAGCTGTTAGCCTCATTTGTAATACATCATTCAGGAGGCTGCGTGTTGGGGGGGTCTTTTGGAAACCTCTTCTTGCAGCTTGCATAACAGAATCAGTTTATAAAGGCGAACTGAGTTGCTTGTAAAATGACCTTTGATAGTCAATGCAGACAGAATGCCTGCACCCTTCAGGAGGTTCTGCGGTTGGAATTATGTACGAGGAGAATTAGTACACCTAGTGAAAAGTTAATAATAAAACATTTAAAAGCCTTTAAACAACAAATGTGGAAAAAGCATTGTGTTAGTATTTATTATTGTTAATTATTACTATATTGTCCCATTATGTCTTTCCAAACCAAAGAGGCTGAAAACTCACTTTGCATCCCAAATTCCAGTGTAGAAGATCCTAGGAGTTGCAGGATGCATCACACATTACAGGATTCAGAGGAAAACACACGTTTGTAGGTTATGCCTTACTTTGAAGGTGCATGTTAAACAATTCATGCTAAGTACTACCTAATTATACAGGTGCTGACATCAGGTGCTCCTTCCTTGTTTTCTTCTCTTTCTTTAATTCTTCTTAAAACTGTCTGCATTTTCTTGCAGAAGTGACAGGACATTGGTTTTCAGCTGCATGAAGTAATGGCAGAGTTAGGATAATGCAAACTTTTACAAATTATTCTTATAAAACTTACATAAATGAAGCTAGCCAGGCTTATTTAGTTCATCCCAACGATGAGGAGCCAGTGACAGACACTCAAGTTTTCTGCATAATTATGGATAATACACACTATTACTTGAAACAAGGATTCTTTGTCTAGAATAAGCTAACAACCTGTTCATATCTACAGAATGGACTCATGTACCCCCCTGCAAAACATAGGTTCCCAGTGCTCTTTGACCTGAACCAAGTACAAAGAGTGCTGTGTACGTGGAGCACACAGAAATATGTAACAGAGATACTGACAGAAGGCAGGAGGAAGACTTTAGCAGAGAAATCAACAGGTAGCTCAGCTCCTCACATCTCTCTCAAAGTAACCAATGTGATTCTGAAACTTTGTCATTCAGATCATGCAGGTGGTTGTAGCTAAGTGAAGTAGTAAGGAAAAAGTACAGTGAAAAACAGGGACCGATAAGCACAAGTCTGATCTCTAAAATGAACTGCAGACGTGTCCCAGAACACAAGACACAGGGCAGAAGTGGAAAGGAGACTTCCTTCTTAAAATTGTCATCAGCACACTGCCTGCAAAGAACTGGGCAGAGCAGAGGTGCTGGAGGCAGGGAGAAATGACGGACTGATTGTAGAACTTCGTGATGAAAAGCCATTTTAGTTCCTAGTGGCAATGTCTGATGTGTAAGCTGGGCATTGAGGAGTCAGCAGCCAGAAAAATGAGTTAAAAGCACAGTGGGGTCAGGTTGATGGTTGGACTGGATGATCTTGTAGGTTGCTTTCAACCTTAGAGAGTCTGTGATTTCTGTGATTAACAGAACTAAGAAACTGTTGCAAGATTGCCAGCTCACGCTGGGATTGTGGCTTACCGAATCACATTATCTGGCTTGAGTATTTTAATATTGCTTGTTGGTTTCAAAATGCTGTGTCAGAGTCACAGCTTCTCCTGTGAGAGAGTTTATGTAGCCATCACGTTTGGACCGAAGAACAGTTGAAGAGAGTGCTTAGGCAATTTTGGGATCCATAGAATCATAGACTGGTTTAGGTTGGAAGGGACCTCAGAAATCATCTGATCTCAACCCCTTGCCATGGGCAGTGACACCTCTCACCAGACCAGGTTGCCCAGAGCCCCATCCAACCTGGCCTTGAACGCTTCCAGGGATGGAGCAGCCACAACCTCCCTGGGCAACCTGTTCCAGTGCCTCAGCACCCTCACAGGGAGGAATTTCTGCCTCAGAACTCATCTAAATCTCCCCTCTTCTGACTTAAAGCCATTTCCATTTGCCCTGTCACTATCAACCCTTGTAAAAAACCCTTCCCCAGTTTTATGTAGGTCCCTTTCAGGTACTGGAAGGTTGCAACAAGGTCTCCGCAGGGCCTTCTCTTTTCCAGGCTGAATCCTTTGTAATGTGGGAGCTAAAATGTAGAAACAGAGTTTTTTGAGAAAGTGTTTTATTTCTTACTTGATCCATTATGAACAGAACGAAATTCTCTGTTTACTAGGTTAACCAACCTTACTTCCAACTTGAAATCAGGTGGAATTTGATAATTACTACTACTCTGAGGCACTTAGCCACCTACGTGCTTGGTGCATGCACGGAACGTAGCTATCACAGCAGAGCTTTTCGCAGTGGGCTTTGCAAAGAACTCCCCTGGTTTTCCATTTGCAGTGTGCCATTTCTTCTAGAGAGAAAAGAGAAGGTGTTTATGGAGCTGATTTCTGAAAACAGAATACAGCTGCAGATGTACAACACCATTTTAAATGGGGAAACAATATTCATATTGAGAAATCTGCCTTTATTCTAAATATCTGTGGAATCACAGAACGTTCGGAGTTGGAAGGGACCTTTAGAGACCATCCAGTCCAACTCCCTTCCAGACCAGGATCCCTTAGGACAGGTCACACAGGAACACATCCAGGAGTGTTTTGAAAGCATCCAGAACAGGAGACTCCACAACCTCTCTGGGCAACCTCTGCCAGGGCTCCATCACCCTCACAGTAAAGAAGGTTCTCCTCATGATGAGGTGGCACTTCCTGTGTTCTTGCTTATTCCTTGTCCTGTTACTGGGCACCACTGAAAAGAAACTAGTCCTTTCCTCTTGACACCCACCCCTCAGATAGTTACAGACATTAATAAGATCCCTCTCAGCATTCTCCAGTCTAAACAGCCCCAGTTCTCTCAGCCTTTCCTCAATGCAGAGATGACCAAGTCCCATGATCAAAGTTCCTAATGAAAGTCCACAGGTGCTACTACCTCTGTTCAGACTCCTTTACAACATAATACATGGATTTTCTTCTCTTAACTGCAATACCCAGCTATGGGTAATGCTAATTCAGTATGGATTACTCAGAATCCTTGAAAGATACAAGAGACAACTTGGGTCTCAACATTATTTCTTACTACCTGCTTGCTCCTAATGAACACAGTGTTCAGGGACTTTATTTGCACAGAGCTTCTAGCACTCTGACTGTGTTGGGTCCTTAGAGATGAAATGCAGTACTTTGCATGCAGGTACTGATCACCAGTGCCCTTCTTGGGTGCTGCCTTTGACAGGCTGTGACTCGTCTGCTCTTCAGACCGCTCTGTGTTTTGCAGTGAGGCAGCTGGACTGACACCATGGGGCAGGGGACTGAAGAGGCTCACAGCACACACCCAGCTTTAATAAAGTCATACTGGCACTGCATTTCTTCATAGTAAACTGTTCAGACTTGGCGTAACGAGGGGTTTTCCCTCTTATGTCGACATAGAAGCATGGTTAGTAAACTGTCAAAAATACCCAGGAGTTTTCACTAAGTTCTCTCATTTCTAGCTGCTTCAGGACTACTGAAAATTACAGTGGTGTCTGCAGCTGGGAATTAGTTTATTGAAGGTGTCTCCTGAGATGTTAGTAGTTAAATGTTTCATATTTAATGCAAAATGCCAGGTGTTTTCTTCGTGTGTCGTTGTGTCCGATTTCTTCATTTGAAAGTGAATCACCTGTCCTCCTTATGTCCGTTACAGAAGGGGAAGGAGATGCACAACGAAACCCAAGTGAGCAAACAGGGGAGGCCCAAGGAGAGGCAGCAAAGCAAGAAAGCTGACATCCACCTTTGAGCGAATGGAGCAGCTGTTGGATGTTTTCAGACTACAGGAGCCTGCTGGAAATCTTGTTTCCGTGAGCAAGCTGGTAGAAAAGAAATTGTATGTGTCTTCACTGCTGGAACCCGCTCTACAGAATGCTAAAGATGGGGCTGCAAGCTGTGGCAGAAGACAGAATTTTCTCTACCTCTGTCTTTAGCAATGGTTGAACGTGTAATGGTTGTTTGGGATAGTGTCACCAGATGGATCCCTTCACACTGACTGCTTGATGGGAACACTTTATACAAAGTAGAACAGGTAAATCTTGTAGCAAATGGGCCTTTGAAACGTTAGAGGATCTTGTGTATCTTAAGCAAAGGTGTAGTGTGATCCTCAGAGTTTAAAATTCTCTGGCCAAAGTGTTCGCCCAGTAAAAGAACTGTAAGGAAAGCAGCGTTTTTAGAACTCTGTGTCTGTTTTACAGCTCTGGTATTTACAATGGGTTTTCTATTGTACAACTTAGATGCTCCACACTGCCCCTTCTCAACTGCTTATGAGGAAGATTTCTGTTACTGTGAATTTTTCTACCACACGTTTTGAAAGGGCTGGCTTTTTTTTGCATTATGTGGTGATGTGCACAAGATAGATTTCAAACATCAGCCGCTGAATTGGTTATGCCCAACCCCGAATGACTCGGCAACACCCGAATTCATTACTAGGTGAGCCTTCAAAACCACTTCTTAATGTGAATAATTCAGCATTCTCGTGTCCTTGGTACAGTTCTTGCCACTTGCCTGTAGGTAGTTGGGTATCAGAGACTCAAACTGAATCTTTTATGTTACTCTTCTCTCTTTTTTTCTAATTTTATTCCCAATTTCCTAATTATTATTTTTTTTTGAGATTATTTTCTATTTAAATGTTAGTCCAAATATTTTACTGTTACGGGAGTTTTAAGAATACATTTATAACCTCTTAGGAGTTAAAATTCAAACAAATTCCATGGTGCTAGAGATTTTCCTGGCTCACGTTGTTAAAGACAGGCCTTGTTTACACATGGGAAAATAACTGGCATAGGTTGTTGCCAATTCTGTGTTCTGGAATGAGTTCAAGATTGCAGGATAGTCCAGCGTGTGCATCATGGGTTGGATTCAACCACGGGGACTATTCTTTTCCTATTCCTTGCGTTTGCCTCAGCTACTCAGGCTGTTGAGTTTGCACAGCCTGTTACTGATGTGCCAGGTACAGCCAACGGTCAGAAGTTGCTACAGCAGCCTTTTGGCTTGGAGGTGGAAAGGGAGGTGAGAGGCTTGGCATCTAGCACCCAGAAGACTGGATTTGCCCCGTTTCAGCTAGTCCAAAGTGACCGTCCACACTGGACATCCACTGAAACGCCAAGGTAGCTTGTCCACGTAGGGTACTTCAAATGCGAATAAACCGTTCCGCAGTCTCTGTGTGATTCCCTTTCCCCCATCCTGCCCCAACAGCCGAGGCTGAACTCACTCAGCAGAACGGGGCAGCCACACATCCGTGTGACCAAGGTGAGTCAAGAGAGGGCCTGGCTCCTAAACCATGGCAATCACATAAGCACCAATCACCAAGTGTGAAGGTTTGTTTTCTTTTCTTGACAGGAGGTGATGTCACTTTCTTTATATATAGTATATATAGTATATATATATTTTTGTGTTGTTGCTGGTTTCAGATGTTATGCACTTTTTAATGTTTGTAAACTTTTACTAATGAATAGTGTGATTGCTTCCTGAATATATTAACCATCACTTAACAGAACATCTTTGTGGCCACAGCTGTTTGTTTCTACCATTTGTATCATACTACTACTTGTCACCTACGAATTCTTTGGTGAGCTATGTGGAGAAAAACAAAGAGCCCACTTGGATCAGTATTACAGCTCATTTATCAGTGTTAATACGAAAACAAGCCGGCACTGTGCTTGTGGCTCATTCGTGTATTACTAACTCTCACATTTTATTGTTTGGAAGCGGAATGCCTTGCTGTCTTATTAGCTGTGAAATGCCCTATCTTCCTGGTAAAAGAAGTAGTCCATTTGCTTTGAAAGTACTGTTACCCTTCAACTAATTATTTATTAATTTGTTCCACTTGGTTGTTCCTTTCAAAGTTAACACATCTTCTCGTTGATCTGGAAATTCTTCCCTACCACCACCGCCACCACCACCTTGTCCGTGCATAAAGTCTTGAAGCTGACCTGGTTGTCCCTTTGTCATGGACTAGTTCCTGTCAGTTTAGCACAAACACCAGAAAGGAATAAGATTCTACGGCTTTTTAGTGTTATTTTATTGATAATCCATGAAACTTTGTCAATAAAATGTTGCAACAAAAGGCAGGAGTGGACTAAGTAATTACAGTGCATTGAAGTGTTGCTTCTCCTTCCTCTCCTTCAGTGCTCTTCTTTATTTCAGCACACTTCCCTCCTTGATTTTTTTTTTGTGTTGTGAAATAAAATTCATTTCAGCCTTTCCTCTCTCTTTTGGACCTGGTTTGTTTTGGGTTTTTTTTTTCCCATTCTCTTGTTTTCTTTGGATTTAAAAACAAATCTGGTGGCCTTTGCTGGTTTTTAAAACTCACCTCCTTGTGATGGGAAATAGTGCTGTTCATTTTGGAAAGGTGAATAGCTGTTCATGTTCCTCATGCCTCAAGAGTGCAGGAGTGCTTGCTTTATCACTCAAAACCTGCTTCCTCTCTTTATTGGGGTGGTTGTGTGGTGTCTATAAGCAAGCCTCCCTTTATCTAGACGTGGTTGATGTGTGCCAGGTCACAGGGCTGTATCCTGAGCACCGTTGTTACCCAAGCAGTTACAAAAGAACTAGTAGAACTAGACGGTTCAATTATAGCCACACCTTTACGTTGTGTGATTGCATCCTGTAACAGCAAGACCAGTGATCAAATCAGAATCTGACTGGATTGTGTCCTAATGATCTTTTTCAGACAGCTTCCCACTTCGTTCCAGTACCTTCTTTATGCTTTATTGTTCTTGGGTGAAATCACTTCAGTGTTTGCTTAATCCAGTATTACCTTAGAAAGATCTCCCCATAAACTAGATAAACTCTATCATCATAGAACCTTAAAGGTTTGACACTGATGTTTGTTTCCTGGTGGCAGTGGTTGTTTCTTGGTTGGGTCACTGTCTCTGTAGTTGTATGTTTGCAGTACTTCCTTCAGACTTCAGAAGTCTCTGTCTCACCTTCTTGTTGACCCAAAGTCTACTGCAATGTTCACAAGCATCACACTTGCAGGGTTCAGTTTGTCCACCCACCTGAAGCACGAAGACTGTTCAGCTAGAATTGGACAGCTGTGGGCATTGCTCTCCTCTGATTACTTTCATTAATGTTGTCCATTGCTTCAGAAAGCAGCCAGCATGCGCGTACACCCCAGAAGTTCCCCACAACCCCCCCAGACAACAGCTGTTCCGTAAATACAGGAGTCAGGACACCAGCTACACTCCTGTTTGGAGTGGGATTTACTGCGAACTGGTGGTGAAATTGCGGAGTGCCCAAGAAGTGGGGAGCAACCGGGAGGGTGAAGCTGTCTCCAGTATGAATGCCTTCCCCAGCTGAGGAGTGAAGCAGTCTAGGGGTGCTAAATGTTCGGATCGAGTGTTTCAGAAGCATCAGTGCATTTTTTTACAAAGTGAAGACTGAGAGCTGCTGTTGAGATGGAATGGTAAAGTCAGCTCAGATCTGTTTGCGGGTCCAGAGGAGCAACGAGGCTGGGGAAGGGACTAGAGGGAAAGTCTGATGAGGAGAGGCTGAGGGAACTGGGGCTGTTTATCCTGGAGGAGTCTCAGGGGGCACCTTCTCCCCCTCTACAACTCCCTGAAAGGAGGTTGTAGTCAGGTGGGTATCAGGCTCTTCTCCCAGGCAACTAGCAACAGGACAAGAGGGCAGGGCCTGAAGCTGCACCAGGGGTGGGTTAGGTTGGATGTGAGGAAGCTTTTCCTCAGGGAAGGGGTGATCAGACCCTGGGATGGACTGCCCAGGGCAGTGGTGGAGTCCCCATCCCTGGAGGTGTTTAAGGACAGCCTGGCTGTGGCACTTAGTGCCCTGGTCTGCCTGATGTGGTGATGTTAGGTCCTGTGCTGGGCTGGATGAGCTCAGAGGGCTTTCCCAGCCTCAATAATTCTGTGATTCTATGAATATGAGGAGGATTGGAATAAGACAAGTAGAGCACAATGCAGTAGAAAGAGCTGCCTCTCTTGTATGATCAGCGTGTAACATTAACATTAATCTGTTAGTGCTACTTCTGCTTCCATGAAGAAACCTCTTTTTGACTGAAAAAAAAGCCCATTTTTAGCACACCGAAGGGTGAGGTACAAAATCAGAGTAACTCAGTCCTAAACCAACAGGGAATAGCGACATAACAGCTGAGAGATGGATGGGAGATATCTGTAGGGAGATCAAATCTTGAGCAGCAGTGCAAGCTGGTATCAGGATCTGTTTCTCCATCAGCACCAGTGTGGCCCAAATAATGCTCTTGTTAGCAAGCAAGCTGATCTGTTTTGCATCTGTTCTGCTCATTACCATGTAAATTAAGGCTCATTATGCTCGAAGAGGAATACTGCAAACACACAGAAGTAGTTTTTAAGTATGAACCATAAATAGGGGCGTTTAAGGCAGCAAAGGAGAAAACAAGATGGTTTTTTAACCACAGAGTACGCTGACAGATCCATTTCACTGCTGGCATGCTGCTGTCTGGTCTGCACGGTTCTTGTTTCACTACGAGGAGAACATCACAGGACTGATTGTCCAAAGAAGTCCAGTGTTGCAGTGTGCACATCAGCAGAACCATCTGTTTGTCTTTAAATAGAGTTCATAGAGTCATAGAATCCTTTGGGTTGGAAAAGAGCTTTAAGATCATCAAACCCAACCATACACCCCGCTCTGCTAAGTCCACTGTCAGACTCCCACTAACCCATGCTCCCCGACACCTCGTCTGTGCGGCTTTTCAACACATCCAGCGATGGTGACTCAACCCTTCCCTGGGCAGCCCGATCCAAGGCCTGAAGACCCTCTCAGTGAACAACATTTTCCTAATATCCAACCTAAACTCCCATGGGGGCAGCCTGAGCTGCTCCCTCTTGTTCCGTCACCTGTGAGAAGAGACCAGCGCCCACCTCTCTCCACCATCGTTTCAAGTAGTTCAGTCGTGCAGGACCTCAGATGCCAGATACCTGTGCAGGCAGTGCGTTAGCCGTGTCTGTGGCGCGGGAGGTGTCTAGCATTCCTTCCAGCGGAGTCTCCCTGTTCCTGCGAGATCAGTTGGCTCAGCTATAAAATGATTTCTGTTGCCCCTGTTTTTCTCAGGTCAGTGGCTCTCAGTGTAAGAACAGGTACTGTGGAAGTGAAGAAGTCATGGAGTATTTCTCATTATCCATAGAGCAGGACGTGTTTGAGTCATTGAGGTCAAGAGCTACTGGGACATCCTGGGGCTGCTGCCACCGGTGGGAACTGGAGACCTCCCAGTCCCTGAAGGGGGCTACAAGAAGGTTGCAGAGGGACTGCGGTGATAGGATGAGGGGCAGTGGTTTCACATAAAAGAAGGGCAGACTGAAACAGGCTGTTAGGAAGAGGTTCTTTAGCAGCAGGGGGGTTGAACACTGGAACAGGTTTTCCCAGAGAGATAGCTGAGGCCCCCTCCCTGGAGATCTTCAAGGTGAGGCTGGACAAGGCTCTGGGAAACTTGTTCTAGTTGAGGATGTCGCTGCTCACTGCAGGGGGGTTAGCTGGTGACCTTTGCAGGTCCCTTCCAAGCCAGGCGATTCTGTGAAACTATGAACTACTCCTGCCAGAGGCCATGGCAGGGTTTTGTTGGAACGGGAGCAAATACAAAAGACTGAGCCTAGGGGGAAATGTGGGGAGAGGCTTGACATTGCAGTGGTACACAGGTAGCCTGAAAACGATATCCTCAGTGCAATGTGGCTACCAAATTAGATTTGGTGAGCTTACTCCTGACATTTGAAAACCTTTGGCCACTGAATCTTCTTCAGTCTAACAATTTCTCCCCAAGGTGGATGGCACCTTATCAGGCACACGGTGACTGCAAGATGCAGGAGAAAGCAGAACCGGGCAACCCGTCTGCACAGCCATGAAAAATGGGACCCTGTTGGGAGCTGCCTTCCCTCACACCCAGCATCCTGGGACTGTTGCAGCACACTGAATTATAATGCGTCTAGAAAGAGGATTTTCAGGTCCCCTGTAAAACAGATTGGAGTCCAGCATTATTGTTACCCCCGACAGGGCTGACAGCATTTTATCAGCTACCTATTTCCTATCTGCTGTTCAATTTAAATCAGATTTACTACTCACTGCACCACTTGCTTCTGCATATCCGTGTGGTAATAAATATGGCACTCCTTTAGGCTGTGGTGTACTGGGATGTCATTTCAAATGTGCTCTGTATCCCTAGGAGCCCACACCTACCTGATGCCAGTATTTACACTGGACACACAGCGTTTCTCAGGGAAATAGCACAGAAGGAATGGGAATGCACGACTAAAGCGTGGTGAGGTGCTTAGCTTTGTGTGGAGTCCATTCATGGCTTCTTTACTAACCCTGGAGTTACAAGTGCAAATGACACAACTTAGTTATTTCAGTCAGAGATCTTCATTTCCACAGCCTCGTCTTTCATCCTGCAATGCAGTCAAAATGTAGACTCTGTAACATCTGATTACAGTCATCATTTCCCTAGCAACAGACTGATACCCTCGATACGTTATACACATCCTTCAGAGCCCAGGCTGTGCTGCAAGGAAAAAAGATGGGTGACTTAACAGCTTGTCTTTTTCATATCCAAGTCTTTTCATCCAGCAAAAGAATTAGGAATTCTCTGTGGACACGAAGGCAATGTCCTCCTTTGTTGGGAAGCACAAACACCGGCGCTGTGTAATTATAATGATCCTATCAACACTGCAGCGCTGTTGCGGAGCCCTCCCCACAACCTGCCGGCACCCAGGGAAGTACCCGATAAGCAGCAGAAGAACACCTCCTGCTGGCTCCGGGCAGTAGCTTAAGCAGAAGTAGAAATTAATCCGACCTGTGGGAACAAAGGTCTGCACAGCTAGGGTGGATGCGGGATGATTAAAGCACTGAGAAAATCCTTTCACAGTTGCAAGAGCAGAGTGTTGTAAATGCAGCTGGAACCGCAGTCTTGGCTTTCGTCTTTGTCACATGCTGAGCAGAGAAGGGAATCACTTGGGTTCGTGGATTTGCTCAGGTCAAGTTAAGGGAGACTCACACCACAGCTCTGCACAGAAATTGAGTTTACTGAAGTTACCAAACTCAGAGAGCAGAGGAAACAAGTTTAGGTCAGTAGATGCTGAGCTCAAAGAGCAGAGAAGGAGAGGGGGAGAGGGAAAAACAGGAAAAGGGAACTAAGTCCCAGATCACCACCCTGGGATACAGCAACAAAGCCTCAAGTGATTCTCAAAAAGCCTCTTATTTTTTCAGAGCTTCCCCAGTATCTTCATTCAAACCCCAAAAGAAAGATCTCTGTGACTCCTAGAAATAAAACGGATGCTTAGGTAGGTCTTGCAGCTGATTTGGCATGATCTAGATGTCAGGTGTTAGGGTTACTGGGTTGGTTTTAGGTTGGACTGGATGATCTTGAAGGTCTTTTCCAGCCTCATCAGTACTGTGATCCTGTGAAGATCTCTAGCAATGGGGCCTCAACTCCCTCCCTGAGCAACCTGTTCCAGTGCCTGGTGACCCTTTTCATTAATACCTTCTTCCTATATCTGTATAACTTCATTTACATCATATAATTATGTGGGTTAGAGACAGCAATATGGAGATAGATCCACTACAGTTACACAGATGTAATCATCTCGGTAGCTATATCACAGAGTACATTTCTCTATAGTGATTAGAGCAGTACAACTCTGCCAAGCAGGCAAACTGCTGGACTCACCAGCTACAACCACGTGGCAGGTCAGGCTCTCTTTCTCCAGTTTCAGCAACAGGAAAAGCAGAGCACATTTTTCATGAGCACCACAATAACTGACAACTCAGGCAGGCTCAGATGATTTTTGTCTGAGTTCAAATAGACAAACTATTTCATTCCAAGCTGTAGTGCAGGTGACAAGGACACTATGGACATGTAATGGCCTGTTAGCATTTCTGTTCCAGTAAAGGTTGTGCACCAAGCCTTCCACAGATAAGTTATGGGAGCAGTCAGCAGTTTTACCTTTGAAGCTGTCATGCTGTAGTTAACAGCTTGGGCTTTGATTTCTAAGAAACCACCTGTCAGGCTGCATCACCAGAAAGTACAACTGCACTGCACATGGAGTGAAGAGGAAACAAATAACCTTGAAGCTTCATCCCGAAAAAGGTGGGACCTTCTTTGTGCGTATCATCTTTTAGCCACAAGCTGATCTGCTCACTCAACCTTAGCATAAAGCTGAAATAAATGTTGGAGGGAAGGGTTCCCCTGCAGAGATTGGTTTTGACTGAGCTCACTTAGTAGCTCTGAGTATTATAGACACTAAGTATGAAACTACCAGACCAGACCTGCCTCCTAAAACCTTCATTCTTCCGGCAAGTTGGGTCCCTTCTCTGTTAGACAGCTATTCATCACTTTCCCCAGCTATCTTTCAAAGTCAAAACTCAAACCCTTACGTAAGGGCCCTATATCTAGGTCAGGGTTTCAATGCTGCATCCCTCTGTGCCTGGGGGTGAGATCTCTTCTCCTTCACTGTGGGAAAATTGCAGACATTTTAGGGTATTTCATTCTATAAAGAAAGTACCTCAAGCACAGGTGAAACACAACAAATTACCAGCACAGTACTCTGGGTCTAACATTCAGCCTTCCTGGGACACTACCTTATCAAAGGATGTAGCAACAGCGCCTGTTTCGACACTGCTTGAGCATCAAAGCTTTGATCTGCAACATCAAAGGTTCTCGGTAATTCCCATCCTTTGTCTGAGACTCTGCATCTCCATCACCTGCTTTCTAGGCAGGAAAGTACTCTGGGGTTGAGACTCTTGAGCTTTTCTTTTAAAGCACTTCCCACTGTGTAAAAAGAAATGAAAGGCCTTACCTTCTCCCAGGTGAATGCTGTAACCACTAGACTACCTGTTAGTAGGTCCGAAAGGAAGCTGATTGATTTCTTTAAGGAAAAAGGGTAGAACTGATAAGCTCATCTTCAAAGGACTCTGCTCAAAAGGATTTGCATGCTTCATAAGAGCAGTTGAGCTGAAGAAGAGAAAGGCACTCCCCAGCCCAAAGGAAGAGATTCCTGGACAAGCAGGTCTCAAATACCACCCTGTGTTATTCCCTACAGCCTTATGGATGGCACTGACTTCTGGAGATGCTATTTCTGTGCTCAGAGCCCAGGGCCAGTCTCGGCAAAGGGCAGAGAACTGCAGCGGACGCATCCTCCTCAAGAACACAGTCCAACCTCTCTCAACACTGCTCAGCTCACAGAGGAGAGACCACAAATCGTGACTGATCTGAAATCTAGGTAGAGCCAACAATTTCCCCACAACAAGAATAATAAGACCTCCTTAACCTCTTAACTATTCAACCGCCCCGTGGCATCTGGGAGCAGCTTTATGTTATATTCCAGGTGCTTTGGAAACTGTCAGTTAACCGCTGACTTCCCATCCTTCCCTCTTTGCCTTTCTCACAGAACCTGCCTTTTACATGAAAGATGCTGCTACTCCACACAAAGTCCCAAACCACCCTTTATCAAGAGAAACATATGACTTGAGGAATAAAATCCTGAGGTGGGGGTGTTAAAAACCCTGCAAACCCAATACTGTTGGCACAGTGCTAGTAAGAGCAGTGCAGAGCTCCTGTAAATTACTGTCCCCAGCAGAACACTGCATACTGACCCTACGAAACAGGGGCCTCAGCCCTTCTACTAGTCCTGAGAAATCTGTTCTGTACCAAAATAACCACAGAGTGATTGTGTTGGCAAGAAAAACCCAGTTATCCCAAAGAATAGCAGTGGTACCACTGGCTTCTAATTTCAGTTTCTGTTCATAGCAAAAATAATAATCATGTTGTTAGCTCTTCCCAGATGTTTCTGCTCGGACTTCGAGAGTGAACTGGCACCCACACGACTAGAGATAACACACACAAAAGATGATTGACTGAAATAATGGACAATTAAACACATGAGCTCTTGGGACTGAGATTTCTGTGGAGAACTGACAGGGCAGCACACAGCTAAAATGGTAGTTCAAACCCCAAGGTCCAAAAAAAAATTGGATTTGGAATGTAGGGAAACTGAATGAGGAAAGAGAAAGCTGCTCACCCATAACACAGCCGTTCCGGCATGGGAATATTAGTGCAACAGTGTGGTGAGACTCTGCCAGGAACCACACTGGCTTTTATGTTTGGAATTAATTGCAGAAGCCCTGAATGACTGAGCAGGTCATCTGGTCCAACCACTCTGCTCAGGCAGGGCCACCTATTGCTGCCTGCCCAAGCCCATGTCCAGATGGCTTCTGAACTTCTCCAAGGGTGGAGACTCCACAGTCTCTCCAGGCAACTTGTGCTAGCATGCATGTGCCCCCAGTGAAATAGTGTTTCCTGATATTCAGAAGGAACCTCCTGTGTTTCAGCTTTAGCTCACTGAACCTTGTCCTGTCACTGGGCATTGCTGAGAAGAGCCTGGCTCTGTCATCTTGGCTCTCTCCCTTCAGCTATTGGTAGATATTAATGTCTTTTCCTGAGCCTTCTCCTCTCCAGGCTGAAGAGTCCCAGCTCGCTCAGCATTCTCTCATAGGAGAGATGCTCCAGTCCTGTACTCATCTTCATGGCACTTCCCTGGAAGGGCCAGCATGTCTGTGTCTTCTGTACTGGGGAGTTTGGAAATTGACCCAGCACTCCAGACGACCTCACTGGTGCTGAACAGAGCAGCAGGATCACACCCGCTTGACCTGCTGGCACTGCTTTAATGCTGTCCTGTACACTGTTCCTCACCTTTGCCCTACGGTACTTGCATCAAGGCTTGGTGTAATTGGATGTTGTAGGAGTGGGTTTATCTACATCCACAGAGGTGGTCGAGTTGCAGTCTCTGGCAGTGTTCAAGGTCAGGCTGGATGAAGGGCTGAGTGGCATGAGCTAGATGGCAGATGTTTAGGGTTACTGGGTTGGTTTTAGGTTGGACTGGGTGACCCTGAAGGTCTTTTCCAGCCTCATCAGTACTGTGAGACTGTGATATGGGCTAAAGAGTAAACTGGGCAGAAATGCAGAGCATTGACTTGGGAGACACCAACGGGGTTTGCTTTGCAGTGACTCAGCCACGATGCCCGAAGCAAGTCTGGTTGTCTGCACGTACTGCCCACACCCACACCCACAGCCCATTGAGCGATCCACTTGTCTGAAGTGCAAAGAGCCTGGGCTACCACCACCTGTCCAAACAGCATTCGTCTGCCTCAGATCCATACAGTGATCCACTACAGTCTGACTCTAGGTGGACATGAGAACTTGGGGTACTTTGAGAAGCCCAAGAATCTTCTTTTACAAGACGAAATCACATTTGTATGCCAATTCACCTTCAATTATTTTGCAGGGAAAAGAAGGTCCAAGCAGTCAAGACTCTGCTTTCCCCAGTTTTTTTTTTACAGTGTCTAAACTGTACACAAGTCATCCAAGACCTGAGAGACTTCATCTGGTTCTTCTTGAAGTACATAAATCAGGGAGAGAAGTGGAAAACAGAACCTGAGGGGGCAGGAGGAATTACCATAGAATCATGGAACGGTTTAGGCTGGAAAGGACCTTGAAGATCATCTAGTTCCTGCCAGGGGCAGCGACACCTCTCTCCCACTTGACCAGGTCACTCAGTGCCTTGATGGTCCTTTCTAACCTAAATGATTCTATGAATACAAATTGGGACTGTAACCCACAAAGCAATGAGAGGCAATCCTGCAGTAATTCAATTGAGAAATTCTTTTTGTAGGAGAGTAATCGTTCCTATCTGTACTCCTCAATTAGCGTTAATTGTAAGAAAAAGCTTATTAGGAATATTTAAATGTTAAAGTCCCCCTATGCAAGCAAATCTGAATCCCCAGCAGGCAGCTGTAGTGCGAAGTGTATTAATTAAAATGCCACTTTGGGAAACCCTTAGCCAATGTTCATTACTAACATGAAAGGTAATGATTTTCTGTAAAGATTTCAGTCATCGTGCTAAGGATTCAAATGACGAAGAGCATGTGAAATGTTAATTAAGTTCTGATCGTTCTGCAGAACTTAGTCGTTTTATGACACTTTCCCAAATGGAAATTTGCACAGGCTCGCAAAATTCCAGGGCAGCGTACTGATAAACTCTGGATCCCCGAGTCACTGTTCAAGGGGACTAAAGATCTGGAGTTTAGGGTTTTACTCTGTTAATGTATGCAGTCAGACATAATTCAGTGGCCTGTCTAAATCGTTTGTAAGACTCACTGGTCCATTTCCTGCAGCCCCCCATTCTTACCTGGGGTGACTAAAGAAGGGTTAGTGGGCAGGATGTGGTCGGGTTGACAGTTGGACTTGATCTTGGAAGTCTCTTCTGACTTTAATAATTCTATGACTATCAGACATATTCATATTTCTAAGTGCCAGAATCCACTCCCCACTGCATTTTATAACAAAGTCTGGCAGAAAGATTTGGTGTCAATGCTTCCTCCGTGTTTTATAATACAGAACCCCTTCAAACCTTAAACAGAGAGCCAATGTCTCTGTACTTCACAAGGTAGTGACTTATGAAACTGAACCATGGAATTCAGTTTGGAAGAGACCTCCAAGATCATCCAGTCCAATCACCAACCCAGCCCCACCATACCCACTAAACCCTGTTGCCTAGGGTCACATCTACAGATGTTTTTGAACCCCTCCAGGCATGGTGACTCTACCTTTACCCTGGGCAGCCCGTTCCAATCGCTGACCACTCTATCCAGGAATTGTTTTTCCTGATGTCTAATTTAAACCTCCCCCTAATTTAAACTTGAGTCCATTTTCTCTTGTTCTGTCACTGGTGATTTGGGAGAAGAGGCCGACCCCACCTCTCTCCAACCTCCTTTCAGGTATCTGTAAAGAGCACTGAGGCCTCCCCTCAGCCTCCTCTTCTCCAGATTAAACAAACCCAGTTCCCTCAGCCGCTCCTCATCAGCCCTGTCCTCCAGGCCCTGAACCAGCTACATTGCCCTTCTCTGGACCTGCTCCATCCCCTCAATGCCCTTCTTGTATTGAGATCCAGATTAATCAGGAACTTTTTTCTATTCCAAGAAACAGTAGGGAAAACAGGTCCTTTGTGATTGATCACAAACTTATAACTCAGTTTATTCCTGGGGGTAAATTTATCCTTTTTACCATCTAGAACTAAACCCCCTTTTCTTTGCTGAGCTGCAGAAAGAGACCTGAGTGATTATTAACACTGTATCTGGAACTTAGGTAGCATCTCCAGACCCCTGTTTAATGCCTGATCTTACCACAGAGCACCTTTTACATCTCTTCTTCGGAATTCCTGCTGGAATTTGGTCACTGGTAGCCATTCTAGGCTAGTTTTGTGTTTCAACATGTGTGAGGAAGAAAAGAAGTGACTTTTGCATTTAGAGCCATATTTTTGTCATCTGTTTGAGAGACACTGAGGATTGTGAAATAAGGTGTTTAGACTGTATTGCTGTTTAAAGGCAGATGCTTCTGTCACCACTGCTGCCTCTGCCACACAACCGATATGGGAAAGGAGCTAAATATATACATGGGGCCTATAGGCTTCCCATAACACAGTGAATGTAACCCAAGAGGCATCAGCAGAAATGCTTCCTTCAGAGGTGAAGAAATCTAAGCAATGCATGAAGTAATCTGATCTCAGAGGGGCAGTCCTGAGATTCTGATCGTGTATGAAATTTAGGCTGGACATGAGGAGAAAGGACTTTCATCTGAGGGTGGGAGACCTCTGGAACAGACTGCCTAGAGAGGTGGTGGAGGCCGCACTCCCGTAAGACATTCAAGGTCAAACTGGATGTGGCTCTGGGCAATCTGGTCTGGTGAATGATGGTCCTGCTTGTTGTAGCGGGGTTGGACTAGACCTTTAGAGGTCCCTTTCAACCCAGCACCGTCTATGATTCTATGAAACATAAACTAATGTGGAATAGGTGCAAATAAAGGGAACCATGACAACAGTGGAAATGAAAAATGCAGTTTCTGAAGACACTTTAGAAGATCTCTAGTTTGCTGAGGCTAAGAAGCCAGATGCATGCTGATTGCTGACAGGAAAATACTTAAAATATACTTACCTTCTGGACTGAAGGCACATCTGGAGTGTACACTTAGGATGCTTCTATACGTAACAAGACCAAGTGTTGGGTCCTACACTTGGTCGCAGCAACCCCATGCAGTGCTACAGGCTTGGGGAAGCCCTCTTGAGTGGGAAAGCACCCGGAGGTGCTGAGTGACAGGGGCTGAAGTGAGCTAGTCGTGTGCCCAGGTAGCCAAGAAGACCAATAACATCCTGCCCTGCATCAGAAATAGTGTGACCGGCAGGACTAGAGAGGTGATTGTCCCTCTGTACTGGGCACTGGTGAGACATCATCTTGAGTTCTAGGACCAGTTTGGGGCACCTCAATACCAGAAGGACATTGAGATGCTGGAGCGGGTCAAGATAAGGGCAACGAAGCTGGTGAAGGGCCTGGAGAACAGGTCTGATGAGAAGTGGCTAAGAGAAGTATGTTGTTTAGTCTGAAGAAAAGCAGGCTGAGGGGAGACATTACTGCTCTTTACAACTCCCTGAGTGGAGGTTGGAGAGAAGTGGGGGCTGCTCTTCTCAACCTGTGGAGATCCTTCTTTACTGTGAGGGTGATGGAGCTCTGGCACAGGCTCTCCAGGGAGGTTGTGGACCCTTCTGCTCTGGAGACTTTCAAACCCTACCCTGGATGGAGCCCTGTGTGGCTTGTCCTAGGGAATCCTGCTTTGGCAGTGGGAGCAGGGGGGGTTGGACTGGATGATCTCCAGGGGTACCTTCCAACCCAGAACATTCTGATTCTAAGGCACTGTGGGGATTTCCCCAAGATTTATAGTTTTCATAGGAAAAATTTATCACAGTGCATTGCCACGGGGAAGGCAGATAAAAGATTTTAAGAATCAACTCTGAAATACTGTCGTGAAGACTAAATAAAACCCCTGCCTTGTTTTTGTTGCTAACATCGTGCGGAGCTCTCAGAAAGCAAAGCAGCAGCAGCCCTGCGCTGCCCACCGAGCACCGCCCGTCCCCAACCCTGCTCTC
Source organism: Upupa epops (assembly GCA_013397515.1). Lineage (NCBI taxonomy): Eukaryota > Metazoa > Chordata > Aves > Bucerotiformes > Upupidae > Upupa > Upupa epops. The sequence goes on along the minus strand of VZRI01001787.1, from coordinate 178,853 downwards.
CCGAGCCACCCTCCGCT
>VZRI01001787.1:137417-178649 GCA_013397515.1 Upupa epops | reverse complement strand
CGGCTGCGGGGACGTGCGCCGTGGTGCGGGGAGGCAGAGAAGGGCGGTGGCGGGGCCCTGCGCGGATCCCTTCGGGCGGGGTGCGGCGCTCGGTCCCAGGCGCTACTGCTGGGTTCGGCCGGTTGCGAGGAGGGGTTGTGGGGAGGGCTCTGTGTGCGGGCGGCTCTGGCGGGCGGGTGGTCGGTCGGTGCTGGGATGTGGCTGTAATGGCAGTGAGGAAGCGCCGAGGGCAGAGAAGGCCCGCGGGGTGTTTGCCGATGGGGGGGATCTACAACTTTGTCCTGTGCCGGATGCGTTAATGCGCATCCATCGTCCTCCGTCGCAGCGCTGGTACCGGCTGGGAATTTGGGAAGTTACGGCTTGGGATCTGAGCTACTGGCCAGGGCTGTCGCTTCTGTGTGTTGTTTAAGGAAAAAAATACAACGCTGTGCTGAGTAACCATCACACACCAGTTAAGTCACTCGTGAGCTGCTTCACCAGAGGCTGCTGAGTGCTTCAGCAGAGGTGAGCACCAACCCACCTTTGTTCTTCACACCTGCTGGAGGCAACACGCAGAGCCTGTCTTCAGCAGAGTTTAGTCATCAGACTCTGGTCTTAAGCCTAGTGACTTCATCACTTGGAAAACGAGATTTGGTATTAAAATCCCAAGAGGTTTCTATTTATTCTTGATGCTTTGCTGACTGCTAATGCCTTTTCTATTTGAAGGGTTGTATCCAGTGGTTTGTCCGGGAATGCTTTATCAGGTACTCTAGCTCTCCTGACAGTCCTCTGACAATCCCGTGTTGCTTGTCTGGAAGAGAAAACTTGCTTTAATGTTGAGTAAGCAGCTTTGTTTGTCCGCAGGTGGGACTGCATTTCCCCTGCAGCCCATAGTTTTGGCTATGAGCTAACCTACCAAGGCCAGTCATGCCAGCTATGTTGTGGAAGCTCTAGATCCCTCACTGCAGAGAGTGGGAAGAAAGTAGATTTACAGATAACAGCAGAAGCCTGGAAAAAAAAAGAAGACTGGTGTTTTTGAGGTAGAATTTGTCCAGCTTCTGACTTTGCTGGAAATGGTTTACATATGTGTTTCAGTAGATACTAGGAGTGGTGAAAGGAATAATTGCTAAATCACAGGTGAAATCTTGTGTTTACTGTGAATCTTTTCTGGAATGTACTGAACCTTAATCAAAGCATTTTTCCATGACACGTTCCTTCTGAACACTCCAGATAAACTGTGGAACAGCAGAGTTTATAATCCATTTCGAAAACTTGAGATGTTGTTGTATTGCCAGCACTTGTATCCCACACTGTTATCTAGTGTCCTTGAATGCTGAAGTTCTTGAAAGTGAAGTACAGCATTTCCATTTTTGTGGGTCAGTCTGTGCTGTGTTTTTCTTTCTCTAAAACAAGTTGCCACAACATAAAGGACTTCATTTTTATGTCAAAAGGGCACAAACTTGTCTTCTGCTTCACCTGCAACTGAGAAGAATACCTGCCCAACATGGAAAGTATGGACTGCTTCTGAAATCTGCCTCAGCCTGCTCCCTCTGTGCATTAGTGCTTAGGAAAATCAATGCTGTTTGTACAGCAGGTCCTGGCAGTTGTGTGTGTGTGAGGGACATGATTATGGCAGAGGGCAGGACTCTGGCATCAGTCTGCCATGCTATTTTTATGACTCTGGAAGACCCCCTCAGGCTTGAGATGCCTGACCTGGACTTTCTGCCTTCTGAAGCTGGTGCTTTGTTCTTCAGCTTAGAATTACAGGTGCAGGATTAGTTAGATTTCTGTATATTTAAGCATGCTGTTAGCAAGACAGAATGCCGACCAGTTTATCATGATTGTGTCTGTAATGTGGAGAGCTGAATGTGTATTCGTTGGCTTGTGGAGCTGCACTAGGGACATTCTTAGAAATCAATTAATATTTTCCAGTTTCCATCTTTCATTCTAGTATAAATGAAAGGACACGATAGGGTTCTGTGTGACTTTAAATTTTCTTCTAAAAATTACTTCTGTTACTTGTTTAGTACCTTGAGCATTATTCTTTTATTCGTGTATCAGTATTGTTACAGCTTTGGCTTTCAGTAGCCATCTGGTAATGCAGTGGTTTGTGAAAGAGATTGGTGTACACATGGCCTTACAAGTGACAAACCCAATGCTACAGCTGAAGTCATTAGCTTCATACATTTGTTACTTTACAGCTGGGGTCCCTTTTCTGGTTTTCAATTTTCAGCTAATTGACTGGTAACACCGAGAGCAATAGTCTGTTCCTGAGAAGGTAGTGATCCCTAAGATGAGTTGAAAAATCTGCCTCTGAGTAGTTTACTATGTGCTGAATCTCAGGACCATTTTTTGGTGGATTAACATGTGCTTGTTCCTTTCACTGCTGGGTGGCAAGGAAAGGGCTGTTCCATTGGCACGCTTGTTGCTGTCTGTTTTACTTGCAGGATGTGGAGGAGGGAGTCCAAGCACTGAATTCCTGACTTCACTTAGGCTGGAGCAGTCCAATGGTGGCATTTGATCAGCTTCTCTGCAGTCTTATTTTTTCCAGGAGGATGCCAGCAACAGCTGCTTGAGCTAAATGTTGCTTCCTATACTTGTTGCATCCCTGCGGGTCAGGACTGCTGTTGCCTAAGGAGTAAAGGGCAGAGGGGCAGCTGTGGCTGAGGGTGAAAGTGCAGGGTTAGGTAATTGCAGGCACTACCCCAGCATTCTTCTCTGACCCATGCATGCTCTAGCAGCCAGGGAAGACTAGTTGTGGTTGTAAAGGGATGAGTGGCTGCTTGCTCAGGAATCAGCTTGCAGTCTCATCCCCAGAGCTTTGCCTTGCAGATGCCAAATGAGGTGCCTGTGCTGTGATTAAACGTTCAGACTGACCAGTCTGGGTGTGTCCTTGCTGTCTCCTAAGAGTGAGTCTCACTGTACAGCATTTTCTGCTGAAGCCTGAGATAGGAGCTGTAATAGCATTTGCCCCCACAGCCTTCCCTGGCACTGGTGATGTCTGAGACAAGCCCTTCCACCCCAGACAGTGCAAGTGTTCCAGTTTGGTGTTTTAGTGTAGCGCCATAACTGCTGAGAGTGGGTGCTTATGCTTGTTTTGACAGTGTTGCTGATTAAGCTAATGCCCAGGACTGTGTCGTGTCCTTTTTCTTTTTTCCTAACAGTGTAGAAAATGACTTCTGCTTTGAAAACAAAAAATAATGTGAGTCTTCCTTTCCTTTTAGTGTCCGTATTTGTTTTGCTGCACTGGATGCAAGAAACAGCTTCCTTACTTTGTCAGCCATGTTCTTTATCTCCACTTAAGAAAGGCTCCTGCCTTGTTTAAACACCTCAGCTCCTTTGGTTTTGTCTCTAGGTATTTTATCCGTCCAACAGAAGAATTAAATTTCCAGTACTCTTATTAAGTCAGCAAATTGGAAATGAGCAAAGACTAAAATGCGAGACTGATACTAATGTGTGCTCTGTTTTAAGAAGTTGATTTGGTTTTTTATGTTTTGGGGGAGAAATTGAAATGAAATGTTTTATTTATGGAAAATTCTGAAAGCTAGTTCAGGCTGACACTAGTAGAAGTGCCCTCCCTGTGTGCTTCACCTTTAAAGGAAAGAAAATACTAAGTGTAGACGTGAGTTAGAGTGTTTCAGATTGGCTTCTTCCTCTCAGAACTGATAGATTTGATACCCTTTTCTGTTGTGTTTATTTTTAACTTACTGCAAAGACTGGATTGAGCCAGTGGAATTAGATTGGTTGCACTTAGTGGGAAAATGGATGTTTTACCTGCACGTACACCCTCTTGATGTGGCTGTTATCAAAAGCAGTTGTTGTATTTCAGTAAAAGCAAGGAGGTATAGGATTTGGGTGGTACAGGGTGTAAGTTCAGAATAGCTTTGGGTGTCATAGAGTCATAGAATGTCAGTCATATAAAGCAGTCATTGACTGTCTGCTTACAGTCATTGTGATGCTTGTAGCTTAGTACAGGAGAGCAGTGAGTTCCTGGTGCCACAGCAGATCACCAGTACCGTGTCCAGGTATTTTGCAGGTCACATGCATTCCTGTGGCTTTAGCTGATCTTAAAGCTTGGTAATACAAGGCCAGATAATTTATCTGGAAGGCAAATTGGTATAGTTGATTATTTGCCTTTGGTTCTGTTGTGTTTCCAGACGCATTGCAGAAGCAGCTCTCATGGATTTTTCTGGTTAATCTTCATGACTGAATGCACTTCAACACTCGTGGGATGGGAAGTAATGTCAGGAGCCAGAGATCCACGTGCAGTTGCAGGGCCAGGATTTTGCTGGAATCAGCCAACTGGATGGCAAGTGGGAAAGTGGCCTTTGATGTGAGAGAGCAGTGAGAATGCATGGTGCTTTGCTGTCAAGTTATTTGGGAGATTTGGTGTTAGGGTTAGCAGGGAGGCCAGTGTGAGGAAATGATGATGTGGGTGTCTGCTACAAGCCACCTGATCAGGGAGAAGAATAGCTTCCTTCAGGTAATTGGAAGGAGCTTTGTGTTCATGAGCCTCAGTCCTCATGGGGAAACTTTCAGCTACACAGTACCTGCTGGAGGGACAAATCAGCAAGGCACAAGCACTCAAGGAGCCTTCTGGTATGCATCTCTGACGAATTCCTGACCCGTGTGTTCAAGGAGCTGACAAGGAGAAGCACTTCTGCTGGGTTTCTTACTCAAAACCATGTGAGATACAAGGGTCAGGAACATTGCAGTGACCATGTGATCACTGAATTCAGGATCCTGAGAGGAGGTGCTGAGCAAATAGCAGGATCTCAGTCCTGGATTTCAGGAGAAGAGCTTTGACTTGTCTAGAGATCTGCTAGGAAGAATTCCATGGGCTGTGAGTCCAGGTGAGCTGGTTACCCTGGAGGTTGTGTAGTGTGACATTGACATGTTTTCACATTAATAGTTATGTTGCATATGAAAAAGGGAGGAAAGTTCTAGAGAAAGAGAGTAGAGCATGATGTAGGGGGTGTGTGTGCTGCTACTGGGATTCTTGACTGCACACAATTAATTTCTTGTTTGCAAAATAACAACCTCACAGAATCCGCCTCCAGGTTATCACTTGGAGGCAGTAGGACTATCGCTGATGTGTTATTGTCAAGGAAGTAATAGCAGCCTCATCACCAGACTCCTGTTCTATGCAAAACCAGTAATAGTGATAAATAAACTGTAGCTGCATTGTCAGACTGAAGAGCTGATATAAAAGTGTTCAAGGGTACTGTGAAACTCGTATGGGGCTACGAGAGGTAGGTCCATCATGATCTCCTTCTGTGAGCCGGTGTCCCACCTAGTGGATAAGGGGAAGGCTGTGGATGTTGTTTACCTAGACTTCAGCAAAGCTGCTGCACAGCCTTGTCCTTGGGAAGCTGGCAGTTCATGGCTGAGACAGGGAGACTCGACTGGGTAAAGAACATGGCCATCCAGTGTTGGATGGAGTGAAATCGAGTTGGCTGGTCCCCAGCTTGATGTTCCCCAGGGGCAGTACTGAGTCCCTGAATGTATTCAGAAAACGGTGCAGATGTGGTGCTTGGAAATGTGGTTTCATGGGTGTGGTGGTGGGGGTTGATCACTGGATTTGATGATCCTGTGGGTCTGTTCTAATCTTAATTCTGAGATTCTATGATTCTGAGGTTTTTTAGCTTGAAAGAATGGAGTGATGCTGCTTTTGCTATCTTTTGGAAGCAGAAGTGACAGGTTTGTACAAGATGATGCTGTGTTGTCAATACAGAAGAGAATTCATGAAGCTTTCCTCTAAAATTATGGATCGACAGTTAAAAGTAGGTTGGTTCACAAAAGTCAATTTGCTGTATGATTGTGAATAACCCAATTGCATAATAATTTCTAAGCATGTGAATGGCAGAGCATACTATGATTTCCTCTTCCATTCTCTAACTCTTCCTGAAAACTACTGTAGCAGGCAAGAAGGGATTTGCTTGGCAGGATAAATCATGCCTGTTGTCCATTATCAAGTAGACACACCACAGTGTGGAAGGTGGTGCCTGCTGTTGAGAAGAACACTCGGTTTGTCTGACTTCTCTTTTCATTTCACAACTTCTTTCATCAAAATAACAGAGCCTTGTGAAGCTCACCCTGTTACTGGCTTACTTTTTGCTACTTCTGAATATTCATTTTTCCCTATTTGATATTGTTTGAAATGTTTGAACTCCATCCTTACTATTTCTCATCTGTGTTGTGGAGAGCATGCATAGGACACGACTAGAATGCAGCAGCTGTTTTGCCCTGGTAGTATAGTGACTAGAGAGAGAGAGAGAGAATGTAGTTCCTTTGGATCACTAGAAAGTAAGTTTCATCTAGATTTCCACGATTGCTGAAATGGAGAGAGTTCTCTTCTTGCTTGTGGCCACAGGAATTGGCATTCTGGCAATGGAGAACTGGTGTAGAAGCAGATGGAATAGAGAGCTGGGTTATAAAATGCGTGCTGATGCTGAGGAATATGAGTATAAACTTGGTGGACACCCCAGTTTCACAGAAGCAGGAGGAATTGGAAGTCTCTTTTCCCACGATAGGGTTTGGACATCGAGGTTTTGGCTCAGTTATGTAAGAAAATTGTGATGAATCCCACATGTCTTTCTGTATGGAGTTTTTATGTGGGGTGAATTAAATGCCTTGTTGCCTTTTTCCCCAAATCAAGCTAGTTTTGGGTTTTGTCTGCAATTTTTTCAAACCCTCCCTGTTTTGTTTTTAGTGCTGCCCAGTGACCGTTGCATGTTAATTTTTAAGTGACTTGTTTATTCTATTTGTTGTTAGTTAATGTGTTGATTGAGAAGTATAACCCAGTGAGCTCTGATTAGTGGGCGGTTGACAGTTGCCAAAGAGTTAGATGCTGTGGCTTGATGATACAGTTATCAATTAATGTGGGGAATGTGCTGAATTACTATTTTTTCTGAAGTTTATGAAACTTTGAAGTGGAAAATAACCTTGCTGTTGGCAATGAGAGGGGAAATTGTGCTAAAAGCAGTGAATACAAATTTTCAAAGTAATTTGGCAAGTGCTCCTCAAGTAATAACTTTGAGCGATTGTGGATTATTTGCTGATTTCAAGTAGGTACTTTGTCTTAAGGCTGGAAATTGTACCAGCGGGTTTCTGGTACAAGCCTCTTCAGTGAGGCATGATGGTTCCGATCATCAGAGTTGTCTGGCCCAAATCATTTAGCATTGTCACTGCTGCAGGTAAGTAGAAGTTTGACAGGTAGCCAGATTTTGCGGCATCACAAAATACTAATCACAGAATCACAGAATGGCTGAGGTTGGAAGGGACCTCAGAGATCACCTACTCCAACCTCCCTGCGGTGGGCAACAACACCTCTCTGTCCACTACTAATCCACTAAGTGCAGTCTGTCTTGTTACTTCGAAGCATTCTCTACTCACGTGCAGACACATCTGACTCTACAAAGCAGTGCAAAAGCTGTAATGAAACTTCAACTAAATGCTGTTCAGCAATACTGATGACTTCTGCTTCCTCCAAATGCTTTTCTACAGCTGCTCTGTTGGTAATCATGACAGCAGGAGGTGGCACTGTGCGTGTCAACATGTCACATCCAACTCAGATGGAGCCATGGGTGCGTGTGTTGTACTGAGAAAGACACAGCTAGGAACTGGCAGCTCTCACCTTCCACTGTAATTTCTGTGCTTGAACATGAGAGAAAGGGGAAACAGTTGTTCTCTGCAAATCTAGGTTTCAGGGAGGTCTGCACTCACCTGTAAGAGTTCTGAAGACACTGTGCTACAGCTGTGAGACTGGCTGTGTTGTCAGATTTGAGGTGCACACAAATTTTACAGCTAAACTGTCACTTTAAGATTGGAAAGTTTGAGTGAGCAGAAGAAGAAATGTGTGCAAACACTTACATGTACATGAAAAAGAATTCTTTGGAAGGTGGCTGTCCTCTAGAAGCAGCTAAAGGAGAAGGACCTCTGACAGGAACAGCATAGAAGCAAAAGCGATGAGATTATTGTAGAGCTGCTGATAAAACTTTGCTTCTGGTTGTCTAGTTTGGATGTCCAGTGTCGTGGGGCAGAGAGAAAAAACCCCAGTTTGTATCACGTCTCTGTCCCCTTCTCCTTTTCTTTTCAGCATTGTAACAATAGGTTAAGTACCACCAGGACAAAACTATGCGAGGGAGGTGGTGGTGGGGAAGTCCCTCGGGGAAGTGCTGGGATTAGTTACTGCCACTATTTCAAGGGGCTTTTTGGGACTGGTTCAGCTCTCTTCTTGGATGCTCTTTGGGGCTGTGCTTCCTCACTTCTGGACACACACACACACACACCACTGTTCACTGTGGACTTCTGCCTTTCTTTCCCCTGGATCTGCAAACTTAGGGCTGCATGGGAGGGGGGAGGAAGAGTTCTTTTGGTATAGGGTACAAGGTTTGGGGAGGGGAATTACCTTTGTTTTGTTAGCATTGTTATTTAATAACCCTTCTTCATAAAGTCATTTATTTTTTTTCACTTGCATTCTGGGTGTCAAACCTTTCTTATCACATAGATCGGAGGGAGGGGAATTCCTAACTGGATCCCTCTGCCCTCTAAAATTTGTTCCTGAACTGGAACACCCAGCGTCTTACAGAGGTGAACTCTGTTTCAGACCTGGTCTTAGGCAGAGGGTAGGAGAATAGTCTGTAAAGCTGTCTGTCATAGTCTCGGCAACATTTCAGCTGACATTCTGTTTCTTCCTTTGTTATTCACATCAACATGTGGGCATTTTTCTTTGCCCTAACTGTGTTTAGATTAGATAAAGAGTAACAGTGATGACAGTCCTCTTCCAGGTGAACTGTACTAGTTCATCCGTAATAACAAGCGTTTAAACTGCTGGTGATTAGTGGTATTAAAGATGGCAAAAGGAATAAAGGTGTAGTTGCAGATCTGTTGCAGTCGAACCACACTGATGGTAATGCCTACATGGTCGTTAGGCTTAAACACGATGGAAAAAATTGTCAGGACAACGCTTTACTATCAATTTCAATCCTCAGGCTCATTTGCTAAGCGGATCCTTCTGTGTCTTGATTTTAGGATTGCCTTTCTGAAACTTCCCACCCTGATACATCCCAGTTAAAACCACCCCATTAACTTGTGTTCAGGGAAGAAATCTAATCAGTCCGTGACTGACTGCAATAGATGTAGTACCCAAATGTCCCTTACAGCAACCAGACCTCCAAACAAAACAAACCCAAACTTTTCGAGCTTTCCCAATGAGGCCATTACTAATCATTCTACACGAGAAGGCTTATGGGCTCCTGCAGGCAGTATTTAAGGTTTTGTGCTTCTTTTTTTGTCACTATTTTGTGGGGGGGGTTTTATATCTTTTGGCTTGAATATTTTTAATTCAAAGGGGAGGAAAGTCACAGAGGACTGATTAAGAAATTGAAGGGATAGATGTCCAAGTTGTAAGGACTGGAGGCTTCTCATTTTCAACAAAACTAAAGCAACATTAATTTTGTTCAAATACCTTTTGGCCTTTGTGACAGCTATTTGTGTTACAGGGGAGGAGGTGTTGGCAGAGAAATAGCTCTTGGCACGTGTGGTTGAGAGCCTGCCAGCCCCCAAGGAGCTGTTATGCAGCTCCATTAGTGTAGTTGCAGATCAGTCCTGATTGGCATTGGTTCTGCATTAGTGTGGAAATACTGCACGGTCAGCTGAGCATCTACCAAGTCTGCTTCTTCTAGTGGTGCATTGAAACACAACCTTCAATTCCTGAGCTCAGTGAAGCGAAGATGGTGGAAAAATCATAGCTTTTCTTTTGCTAAGGCAGATACTTGAGAGAATTTTTTAAAAATGTGGAAAGGGTGAGTGTCAGGAGGATGGAGCCAGGCTCTGCTCAGGGGTGTCCAGTGATAGGACAAGGGGTAACGGGTACAAGCTGGAGCAGAGGAGGTTCCATGTGAATATAAAGCAGAACTTTTTCACTGTGAGGGTGATGGAGCCGTGGCACAGGCTGCCCAGAGAGACTGTGGAGACTCCTGCTCTGGAAACTTTTAAACACCCCTGGATGCAGCCCTGTGTAATCTGTCCTAGGGGGATCCTGCTCTGGCAGGGGGGTTGGACTGGATGATCTCAATAGGTCCCTTCGAACCCAGAGCATCCCTATGAGATAGCTGGTTTGGGGAAATTTTGTGGGTTTTCATCTCTGCCATGACTGCAGTGCGTGTTGGGTTCTAAATGAAGCTATTTCCCTCCATAGACTTGGACACTTTGTTGGTTTTTCTAAGTCTGGTTTTGTGAGTGTTTTATGCCAGCCATATCACTTACATTTTTGTAATTTAATGTAATTTAATGCTTACATAGGAACACTGGAAATGCTTCCATAAACTGTAAGAATCTGAGTAAAATATACTGTAAAAATAGTATTAAACAGTGTTTTCTTTACAATAAAGAGTTTAACTTAGTAGAATTAAGTGATAGGATGCCACTAACATTAGCAGCTAACACTAACCACTGATTTTCTTCTGAAGACACAGATATACCAACACAAGATTGTTATTTGTGGAGTCATTTGCATATTGGCATACAGGCATCTTTTTAAAGGTGGAGAGTTTTCTGTTATAAATGATGGGAATTGATGGGCCTGACTGCTTCCAAAAATGTTTCAGGACTTGTGTGTCATCTTCTTTCTGATCTGCATAGTCTCTGCATGGTGTAAACAAGATCCACTGGTACGGTAACAACTGTTAGTGCTGCTGAGCAGATGGGGGTAGCCCCTTAGGAAGATGTGAATTTGAACAGGTTGTCTCACTGCAGTATGTTTTCCTTTAAGGTGAGGTTACAGTGCAAACTGGAGATCTGTTGCCATGTAAGATCTGTGGAAGGACTTTCTTTCCAGCAGCACTGGTAAGTGATGTGAGCAATGTCGGCTTTTAGAACTCTAAGCTTGCACCCATTGCCCCTTGTCCTATCACCAGATGACCTTGAGAAGAGCTTGGCTCCATCCTCCTGACACACCCCCCCCCTCACATATTGATAGACATTAATGAGGTCAGCCCTCAGCCTCCTCTTCTCCAAGCTCAAGAGACCCAGCTCCCTCAGTCTTTCCTCATAAAGGAGGTGTTCTGCTTCCTTCATCATCTTCATGGCTCTACGCTGGACACCCTCCAGCAGCATTGTGTCCTCCTTGATGGCAGTGTTAAGCAGCAGACACTACAGCTAAATAAAATACATCTAGATGCAGTTGTTTGGTGTGGGATGTTTGGGGTTCTTTTCCCCCTAATAGTTAATAGACTACAGGGTTTTTTGGAGTTGAAGTTCCTTTTTTATTTCAGTAACCCATCACTTTCTGAAAATTCATGTTTCTAAAAAAAAATAGTTGTAGAACCATTCCTTGCCTCTGTAAGTGTAAGCCCCATCATAGAATCATAGAATCCTAATGGCTGGAAAGGGTCTCTAGGATCACCAAGCATGGCCTTCATCCCAGCATCTCCCCAACTGCCGGCAATGGCCTCAAGTGCTCTGTCTACTTGCCTTCTAAGCACTTCCAGGGATGGTGACTCCACCCCCAGCTTGGGCAGCCTGTTCCAGTGTCCAGCCACTCTCACAGTAAAGAACTTCTTTCTAATGTCTAATCTAAACTTTCCCCTGATGCAACTGAGTATTTCCTCTCATCCTATCACTAGTAATTTGGGAGAAGAGACCAGCAGCAGCCTTGCCACTACCTCCTTTTAGGTAGCTGTAGAGAGCAATAGGGTCTCCTCTCAGACTCTTCTTCTCTGGATTAAACAACCCCAGATCCCTCAGCTGTTCCTCACAGGGCCTTTGCCAGACTTCTCATTGCAGCCTCAAATGGTAAAACAAGTGTTTGCTTAGCCATCTTCAAAATACTGTGCTCTCTAGTCTTAACAGAAATTGGGCTGTGCTTGAAGATAAGGAAGGATTGCAGACACCTCTCATTTTTCCTGCAGGCTCATGCTGCCTACCCACCAGGAGTTTTTTATTTGCAAGGAGCACAATACAGATGCCTCCTGTTTATGTGTTGTATGAGGAATGGCTAAGGGATCTGGGACTGTTTAGTTTTGAGAAGAAGAGATTGAGGGGAGACCTTACCTACTCCCTATAACCACTTGAAAGAGGTTGTAGAGAGGTGGGGGTCAGTCTGTTCTCCCCAGTGACCAGTGATTGGATGAGGGGGAATGGCCTCAAGCTGTGCCAGAGGAGGTTCAGGTTGGATATTAGGAGGAATTTCTTTCCTGAAAGGGTTGTCAGGCATTGGAACAGCCTGCCCAGGGATGGGGTTGAGTTCCCATCCCTGAAGGTGTTGAGAAGGGTAGATGTTACATTGGGGGTCAGCATTTAGTGGCACTGACAGGACTAGGAAAGAGTTGGACTCAGTCTTGAAGATCTCTTCCAGACTAAACTGCTCTGTGATTCAATGTTTTTTCAGTGTGCTTGACCATTTATGTGCATGGTCAGGAGTAACAGCTGCCATAAACGTTTGGGTGAAAGCAGTCTGTTGTCCTTGAAAAATTTGGCCTTGATTGCTGTTTGACATACTGAGAAAGAGGGAAGTAACATGTTAATAAGTTATGTTTTTAAAACAAAGTTCTATATTCTCCTGTCTTTCTTGTCATTATAGAAAAAGCATGGACCCATCTGCCAAAAAACTTCTGCCAAGAAAAGGAAGACATTTGATTCCAGCCGACAGAGAGCAGAAGGAACTGACATTCCCACAGTGAAACCTCTTAAGCCACGGGTGTGTTACTTTGCGTACGAACATTTTAGGCAAACTGTGTGTGTTACAGTAAAGCTTAGTTCTGCTGGCAGTTCATGAGAATTAGATCAATGCAGATATGGAAGAAACAGAGCTGTAATGTCATGTTCTAAAATAAGGCACAGGCTTAGCTTGCAGTGAGAGTTTCAGACATATAAAGCTAACTCTTTTTTTGGCTTCTTAGCCAGAACCACCAAAGAAACCTTCCAACTGGAGACGAAAGCATGAGGAATTTATAGCAACTATACGAGCAGCCAAAGGACTTAATCTTAAAGATGGTGGAAAACTTCCTCCACCACCTCCACCATCATACGACCCTGGTACGTAAAATAATTGCGATTCTTATTTTTTGAACTTACTTTGTAGGACTTTGAATTGGTAAGAGGTTGGTTGCAGTCTGGAATTCATGTTATTGAAGATGACTCCCTCTTCACCCTCAGCAGCTTTGCCAAGCACACCAAGCTGTGTGGGGTGGTTGATACACTGGAGGCAAGGGAGGCCATCCAGAGGGATTTTGCCAGGCTTGAGAACTGGGCCTGTGCAAACTATGTGAGGTTCAAGTGTAGGGCCCTACATCTGGGATGAGGCAATCTCAAATGCAAATTCTTGGTGGAGAATGGATTGTGAGTAGCCTGAAGGAGAAGGACTTAGGTGTGTTGGTAGATGAAAAGCTTGCTGTGCGTGAGAGCAGCCTAGGCCACCCATATCCTGGGCTGGATCAAAAGAAGTGTCTGAGGATGTCATTCTCCCTCTCTTTTGAAATCTCATTGGAGTCCCGTGTCCCGTTTTGGAGTCCCCAATAAAAGAAAGAAATGGACCTGTTGAAGCTAGTCCAGAGGAGGCCGCAGGAATGATCTGAGGGCTGGAGCACCTGTGCTGTGCAAGCAGACTGCAGGAGAATTAAGGTTCTTGAGCCAGAAGAAGATAAAGTTCTGGGGAGATTTTACAGCAGCCTTTCAGTACCTGAAGCGGGCTACAGAAAAGCTGGAGAGGGACTTATGACAAGGGACTCTAGTGGTAGGATAAAGTGGAGTAGTTTCAAACTAAAACAGAGGAGATTTAAGTTAGATCTTAAGAGGAAGTTTATCGTTGTGAGGGTACTGAGGCACTGGAACAGATTGTCCAGGGAGGTTAAGGCTGCTCCATCCCTGGAAGTGTTCAAGGCCAGGTTGAATGGGGCTCTGGGCAACCTGGTCTGGTGAGAGTTGTCACTGCCCATGGCAGGGGATTGAGATCAGATGATCTCTGAGGTCCCTTCTAACCAAAATAATTCTGTGACAGTAGTGGAGTTTGTGTTAACAAAATAATAAGTCACTTATCACATGAGATTCTCATGCTATCACTTCTCTGAAGGATTCCTGTGTTCTTTGCTTACAGTTCATGGTTTAGTGGCCACTACATCGTTTGACTTAGTCAGAATTGTTTGCTAATTTAGAGGGGGAACTACTTAAGTCAGTTCTGCTGCTTTGGGAGTAGTAACGCAATCCAAATCTCACTTTGGATTTTATAGTGCGTAACTAGCGTTGTTCCATCTCTCCTCATTTTCTCTGATACATTTCCAAAATCACCTAGGAATGCACTAACATAATCTGCTTTGTCAGCTGCCAGCTCTCCTGAAGTTGATGTTTATATGGGTTTGAATAAACTAGGGAATTCAGCATCCTTATCTCTAGGCACTAAACTGCCTTATCTAAAACTGCTTTCCAAACATTTTGCTTTCCAAGGGCAGTGCATTTGAAGGAGTGTATTTCAGTGTACAGATGAAGGATCTGGTATTTTAAACATTTAGGCAGCCTTTCTGTTTTTCCCCCCAGAGTTAGTAATATTTCCTGCAAGTAGTAATGTTTGTAACAGAATTAATCCTAAAAAATAATCCAGCCACACTTGCCCTGGTTTGCATGTCTGTTATAATCTCCCCATTCTGTCTGGATCTCCTCTGATTTGGTTGTTTGTTGAGTTTTGGATTTTACATATTTAATCATTTCCACTATTGCAGTTAGTATTTCTCAGTCCTTTAAAAATTATCAAGGGAAACAGGTTTTGTTGTCTTTTGCTATTTGTATGGGAGAAGTTTTGATGCTTTTTCAGTTCTTGAATAAATGGAACTGTGTTTGCAATTACTAATTATTTATAGGTTTTTTTTATGTAGCCTCTTCTCTGTTTCCTTCCAGCTGATCTCCTTACTATGTCTGTGTCCCTATTTGTCCACCTTCCATGCTGGGTAGCATCTCTCAAAGTGTTTCTGAGTTTGTTTATGTTATTTTTCATCCTCAACCACTCTTACCTATCAAACATGAAACGTACTTGAGGTTACCATGTGGATGGTATTCTTTTCCTCAGCAATCTGTACTTCATAATCCAGAGGCCTTACTTTTCTCTCTGGGGCCAAGAACTATTCAAGAAACTTTAAGCACACATTATTAACGTGAAGTGTTATTGTTTTTTAGATTACATTCAGTGTCCCTATTGTCAGAGGAGATTTAATGAAAATGCAGCTGACAGGCACATCAATTTCTGTAAGGAGCAAGCAGCACGAATTACCAATAAGGGGAAACTGACATCTGATACTAAAGGGAAGCTTCCTACTCGAACACAGGTGAACTGCAGCATCTTTCCTAATGTGTTACCTGCATTCAGTACCAAACCAAACTTGTTAAATATTGTGTTGCTCTTCAGTGAAATTCACTGGTTTGTAATGTCACTATTTGTGCTGGACTGAAACGAGACGCTAAGCATGGAAGAGGTTTGCTTGCTTATGGGAGTTGCAGACATCCATAAATCAGGTAGCAGCAGTTGCAGAACCAAAACCAGTCAGAAAGGTGATACAGGGCTCCGTGGATATGACAGATAAGGATGGCAGCAGGAGATAGAGACGCAGTATTTGTAGGGAAAGTTGGATTTCTGTTGTGTGAGTCTTCTGAATCCCATTCAAGACTGTTCCTTAAGTGGATAAATCAAGGTACATGTCTGCAGGACAAGCGACAGGAGTATTTTGGCTAACTACAAGCATATTAAGGTGAAATCTGCACTATTTGTGCTGATGAAGGATATATATATGTATATATAGGTATATGTTTGTTTTCATTTGGTGACACTGCTTTTTCCTCTGGAAACTGAAGGGTTAAACCGATACATGGGGTTGCTTAGTGATTCTTGCACTGCCAAATAGTGCTGAGTCCAGTCCAGAACACATGTGAAACTAAGCCTTGAAAGACAAAAGCTATCATTTGAGTATTCTTTATAAATGACCTACCATTGAGGTGATCATTAATTCCAGGAGACAGCAGTGGAAACAGGAGAAGTAGTAGGAAAACAAAAAATACGCAGAATATCAATTAAATGAAAAACAAAAGCCAAGGTAAATTAAAAACAAACCCTACTGAGTTAGATAATATTTTCTACTGGCATCATCTGTGAGTCTTAAGCAGTAGAGATGTGGAAGTTGTTAATTCTGTATCAGAAACAGTTTACCTTGTAGGGAATCACTGTCTCTCTTTCCCCAGTACATAGTAGCTACCTTCTGTGTTACACAGTTTTATTTAATGCTTACACTTCTAGGTTTTACTTTGTTACAGTACAAACCTCCTGCAGTTAAGAAGACACCTTCTGTGGGATCAATACCGCCATCATCCTCACGCTTGCCGCAGCCAAGCAGCGCTAGCAAAACTGTTGTAGGTACGAAATGAATGTGACGAATTGCCTATTTTCTTTCTAAATACTGTTTCTCAAACTGTGCAGTAAAAGTTGTATCATTTTAATTACTAAAACGTTTTCTACAGCATCGCCCGGTGTGTTAAACTGATCAAGTGAAGAAATGCAAAGGAACAGTTCAGCATTGCATCAGTGAATAAGATGGTGTCTGTTTTTAGCACAAAATTTCATAAGTGGTGGTTTTGTGGCCTGATTTTTATGGTGTTTTCTTTCATCTATGATGGCTGTATATTGCTGATATTGCTTAAACAAGGTTTTACAAGCCATTAGGTAAAGTTAGGAGGACTATTGTTTGACATCTAAATAACAAAACTCTCAAGCACTTAATATTCTTCTCCATTTTATATAGAGATTTTTTTCTCTGAATTGAGAATGCAGCATCACTCTGCAGTGATGCCAGGTTATCACAGCTCAGTAATGCATTATTGTATTGAACCCTGAGCCTCTCACCTGAGGTTTTCCTGTTGCTGAACTCTGTAACTAATTTGTACACTGAATATGGTCTCAAATTGGTGAAAATACATCCTCAAGCCTTGTATGTAGTAATAATGCAAACAGTCTGATTTTGGATATCAAGCATGATGTGTTCTGGCAGTGCTTTGGTATTTTAGACTTCCTTTTTCCTTCTGAAGGAAGTAATTGAGATCCAATGGCTTTCTATTAGAATACTGTGTCCCTAGTATTTCCTCTACATTTCTGGGAACAAACAACCTTTTTCTTACTGATATTTGTTCACATCTTGGTGTTCCTGAAACTCTCTGTTTTGAATTTTATTATTAAAATATCTAATGAATTACGTTTTTCTAGCTGCAAAATCTTAGGTTTTCTTGTGTTTCCATGCTTGCTTCCACTGCAAGGTGCCTCTTCAAGTAAAGCACTCCCTTCATCTGGGTCCAGTGGGAGCAAACTTCAGACGTTATCACCGTCTCATAAAAACTCACTGGGAATGATGAACCCACAGGCAGGGTAAGTTCGCATGTAATGTTGTCATTTATGGTTTATCTCATTAATGTGCTACTTCTAGAAGTCTCTATGGTCTGTTTCACTTATGACCTTCCCAAGTTAAGTGTTCTGAATCTATCCTTTATTTATGAACACAAGTCATGTTTAAGGAACGCTGAAGCAGGCTAAGATGCATTTGTAAATGCTAAGGTAAGAGGAAGGGAGGTCAAGTGATGAAATCAGATATGAAGTAGATTTAAAAGTTACTGAAAAAGGGGAAGTGGTTGGAGCAGTAATTTTCTTTGTAAAAGTGAAGAGACTTTAAAAAAGGAAAAAACTTTAGGGATCATTTCCTGCGGTTTGTGGAAATTAAAGAAAGAGGTCTCTGCCATAGGCCAACAGGATCTTGGCCTGCATCAGCACTAGTGTGGCCAGCAGATATACAGAGGTGACTGTTCCCCTGTACTCAGCACTGGTGAGGCCTCATCTCGAGTTCTGGAGGTCAGTTTTGGGCACCTCAGTCCAAGAAGGACATTTAGATGCTGGGCCCAAAGAAGAGCAACAAAGCTGGAGAAGGGCTGGGAGCACAGGTCTGATGGGGAGCGGCTGAAGGACCTCGCTTGTTTAATCTGGAGGAAAGGAGACTAAGGGGAAACCTTATAGCTCTTTACAACTTCTTGTTAGGAGGTTACAAAGAGGTGGGGATTGATATCTTCTCCCAAGTCACTAGCAATAGGACAAGAGGAAATGACCTCAAGCTGTGCCAGGGGAGGGTTAGATTGGACATCAGCAAAAATGTTTTCCCTGCCAGAGTGGTCAAGCAGGAACAGGATGGCCAGGGAGGGGATGGAGGCACTGTCTCTGGAGGAGGTAAAAAACGGGTAGATGTGGTCCTAGGGAGTGGGGTTTAGCGGGCAGAGTGGGGTTGGCTTGGCAGTTGGACTGGATGATCTTGGACACCTCTTCCAACCTTAATGATTCTGTTCTCTGTCTTCCCCCAGTCTGTATTGATCCCTCTGGTGGTTAACTGTGTCTCTAAGTGTTAGACCTCAACCTCAATGATAATAATTCTGTAATTCTTCTTCTTCTAGCAATTCTTTTTCTTCTAACTACGTTCATTCCTGAGACCATGTTTGTCAGTGAAGCAAAGAGCTGTAGGAGAAGTGATCATAATGTGGAACAGTTGGGTGTCTCAGACTGGTCACTAGTGACAGTTCTGGCCTTAATACTGGACTGTGAGAGGGAAAGGTGCTGAGTTCTGTCGAAATAGCTACAAAAGAGCAGAGCCTGAGACACTTAACAGTGCATTCACATCCTCGTCAGGACAAGAGATTCTTAGAGTATTAAAGCATCTTAGAATTTGGGCTATAGTTAATTGCAGCTAGATTTATTTTATAAAACAAAAGCCCTTTGGAAATGTTGTAAAAATGACCTAAGATAGGGTGAAATAAGAATTTAATCAGCAAACTGACAAGCCATAGCATTTGATTCTTTTGTAGCCAGGTAAGGTAGAGCTCCTGCCATCTCTTCCTTCCTAGTTGTCAGTGAACTCATTTACTGGGCACAGTGTTGCACGGGTATTTTTTTAAGGGCAATCTTTCAGACTGAATGTTAAGCAATCACATATTTTGTGTGGGTTTGGGGTTTTGGAGTTGTTCTAATCCTTTCTGCTTGTGTGGTTGGCAAATACATGCAGGCCTGCAGAGCTATGTGACTGGGTTATATGCCAGGTTTTATTGTAATTATTATTTAAGTGACAGTTTCCATTTTTGCCTGGATTTGTTTAATCCCTGGTTTGGCAGAGAGGTTTATCAGTTGAATTACAATTCTGTAGTGAAATGTCAAGGATGAATCGTGCATATTAGAGGGGGGGCTGTTTGATCAGATGTTGTTCTTTCTGTAGGCCCACGGTAGCTGTCCTGGGATGAATACCCAACAAGAGAAAAACGGTTGCCTGCTGGCAGATGTAACAGCAACAAGTGATTGAAATCATAGATCTGCAGTTCCCCTCTTGCTCTTTAGATGTCACCCTTGAACTGCTGTGCGAAGCTGTTGGGAGAGGCACAGGAACTCCTTCGAGCATTTTTAGTAACGGTGAAGGCTAAGACAGACAGGATCCGTAAGGTGTTTCGTTCTGTATGGGAAAGACCCTTCAACTCATGTGAAGTTCAACTTCAGTATTGCAGTCTTAGAAGTCACTTTTCTTTATGTAAACATAAATGCAACCAAATTTTAAGTCCCTTCTTTTAACTGATTTTGTGATACTATTTCTTTTATTAGATTTGAATACCCCACTTCTGCTCCTCATGTACAAGATGACTCAATAGAGCACACTGCCACGTCATCGACGTAAGGGAGGTTAGCATTAGTGAGGCTTACTTCACAGATCGGGATCACAGTACCATAGAATGCCTTGGGTTGGAATTGATCTCCAAAGGTCACCTAGTCTAACCCCCTACGACAAGCAGGGATATCTCTAACTGGAACAGATTGCCCGGAGGGCCATCAAGCCTGACCTTGAATGTCTCTGGGGATGGGGCCCCTACCACCTCTCTGGACAGTCTGCTCCAGGGATCCCCCACCCTCAGATTCAAGAACATTCTTGTAATGTCATATTGTTTAATGTTAAGCTGATCAATGTTTGTGCCTCCTGGGGATACTGTCTGTTACTGACACACCCAGCACTGCCTTACAGCTGCAATGCAGTATGGCCGCACACCTAAGTGGTACCAGTACATTTTAGGTTCTGCTTATGTATTTGTCATGCAACATGATTAGGTTTAAACTTTTTCTTTTTAAAGTTGCTTGGTTCTTTCAGTGAAGCTGAATTAAATCTGGTGGTCTTTGTGTTTGAGAAGAAACTTAAGACTTTGGTTTTGGCTTCAGCAGTACAGGAAGGGACTCTCAGCTTTGGGTTTTTTGGCTTTGAATGTCCTTCATTTTGGCAGTACTGTAGCTGATTCTAGATGTTCTGTGCTGTAGGTGCCTGGAGTTCACAGATGATGTTGATAAGTTGTTAAAGGATTGGGAAAAAGCTAAGAACATAATGATACTCCAGTATGGGACTTGTAGTGTCAAAACTCCTAGTCTTGCTTCTCAGTCCTTGGTAAAAACAGATGGAAGGTATTTGATCAAACAGGAAGCGATTGAGGATTTCCCAAATAGATTTGTTTGGACTAGAATATCTGTGTCTTAGGAACTAGGACACTCAAGGAGAATTTACCTTACTGCATTTGGGGGTTCACTGTGAAGATCTAAATCTCAGTGCTCCCTGCTGTCAATTTGTGGTGTTGAATTCTTGTTCCTTCCTTTCTTCAGATGTTTTCAAGACGTAATGTGGTTTAGAGGGTTCACAACAGAAGCTTCCCCAAGAAAACAAGTTGTGTAGCAAACTGGATAAGTTGTGTGTGTTACAGTATGACGTATTAAAAACTATTGTAAAAACAGTATTCCCTTGAAGTCATTAGCTGTTCAGTAATTGTCCTGGCCTTGTAGGTTACTAAGGTTGTATGACAAGAATCAAAAAAACTGCCTGGGAATTTAAAGAAACTATTCCTTAAAATAATAAATACTTCAAAAAAAAAAAGAAGAATTATATTTCTTAAAGTAATCAATTTTCTCTTAGCATGAGGGTGTGTTTGTATGTTTTGCTTGGCTAGTTTTGCCTTACTACTTCCTTTTAGGGATAGGAAGCTCACAGGAGAGTTAAGTTTCAGCTACGCAGACATCTCCATCCGTCTTGCTTGATCTGTTTCTCTATAGCTCTTCAATTTCAAAAAGAACAATAAAAATTCTGTGTCATCATATTGCACGGAAGGCTTCAGTTACTTCAATGCTTTCTTTTTTTTGAGGAGAAGAGGTAACTTCGGTTCCATTACCGACGCAGGGGACAGTGGGCTTTTTGCAGGGTTTTTGATAGGGTCCAGTTGATGAAAATGTAGAACTTTACCCGAAAACTTACTTTTTCCAATGTTTGTCTCAAAAGCTACAATACTTTTATAATTGTGTGTGGAAGGGATGAGGGCGCGTTTTGTGGTTTGGTTTTGTTTGGGTTTTTTTAATGTTATGTTTTGAAAATGTTACTTTTTTCCTTGTTTTTGGTTTGGAAATGCTAGGTGTCGTAACAGATAGGTATTAACTATTTCCTGTGTGTATGGGACTGTCTGCCGTGAGAGGGTTTGTCATAGTAAAACAATAGTGTTTCACTTTCAGGCCTAGGAAGTGAAAGAAAATAGAAGGCATGTGATTCTTTCTGAGCACAGTGTTCAGCTTTTAAAAGAGAAGCCAAAGGATCTTTGAAACAGGGCTAGAATATTTGTACTTGAATTTCTATTTGAAGAGGCAAACGAGATGAAAGGAGAGGAGCTCTCTGTAGACACACAGTTTATTTTGTTGTCCCTTTGCATGTTGGGTTAAATCTGTAAATAGCAGTGCTGGAGAAAGCTGTCTTTAAACAGTTCAGAGTAAAGATGTCCTGTCACATCTTTAGGGAACATGTAGCTGTGCCTAGCTTTCTTCCATCTCTGGATAGACGGCATGGACAGTGCATTTTCAATGCAGCTCTTCAGCATTAAAATTTGCTTGTGTTTTTCTCAGTCACTTGGTTCCTGATGTGCTATTAAGATCGTGTGCTTTAAAATACTGAGGGCTTTGGGAGGAAAATTCTCTTGTATACAGCTGGTGTAAAAGCATGAGGTGGATGTTCATAGTTCCTGTTGAAATGAGGGTATGTTACACATTTCAGAGAACTCGGGTGAATTTCTCTTAAATACTCATCACTCCTAGCAATATGTTCTGCAACAATTAGTTCTGAGTATATCCTGAAGAGACTTCATATTCAGGTCTAAAAGCTGTTAGTTTTCAAACAGTTGCATGCTGGTCCTAAGCAGAAAGTGCAGGGAAAACTCAGTCAGTAATAGTTGTGGGAAAATGTGTTTTAAATTACTTGGAGTTGTCTCAGTTCTTTTCTTTTGCATCATTGACTGCTTATCCTTGATCCCTCATGATCCATACTGTTTCTGTGTCTACAGCTGAATTTGCCTTTCTAGGCCTTTCTAGTTTCCAGAACAAGTCAAGTAACAGTCCAGTATGCTCTCGAGCTCTAACCCGTTTTACTCAGTTATAAGCAAAGGTGTAAAATGAGGTAAGGGAAATAACACAACAGCAAGGACAACAAAGCTAGAGAAGGGTCTGGAGGACAGGTCTGATGAGGAGCGGCTGAGGAAGGTGGAGTTGTTTAGTCTGGAGAAAAGGAGGCTGAGAGGAGACCTTATTGCTCTTTACAACTCCGTGAAAGGAGGGTGTAGAGAAATGCGGGTTGATCTCTTCTCCCAGGTCACGTTGTGCCAGGGAGGGTTAGGATGGACGTTAGGAAGATCTATTTTATTTTTTTTACTGAAAGAATGGCCAGACCCTGCAACAGGCTGCCCAGGGAGGGGGTGGAATCACCATCCCTGAAGGTGTTCAAAGGCCACTTGGATGTGTTGCTTAGAGAGCTGGGCTAGTGGTGAATTTGACAGACTGGGGTTATTGGTTGGACTCAGTGATCTCAAGGGTCTTTTCCAACCAGACTGATTCCGTGATCACTACTGCACTGAAGAACGATGTAAGGAGCTGAAAAGCCATCTTTAGCCTACACTCATAACTTAAAGGCAGAAATGCTTTATGCAACATATCAAAAGGTCAGAAATTAGTTCACTGTTTCTCAGTGGTTAGGTGTCAGGGTTAGTATTTACCATGGCTGGAATTGACTGTGTGACACACCAGGTCATGGACTGGTGAGGGTAGGAAGGGACTGCTGGCGTCCTTATAGATACTTTGAAAAACAAAGAAAGATTAAGTTTGGCTATTATAATTCTGACAGTTCCAGGAAGAAAGGAAAGAACTTGGTGGGTTTGTTGCTGATTCAGCTCTTTGACTCCATTGAAAATATCTCACAACTGTTTTGTGTTTATGAGCTGGTTCCAACTTAAATTTCATTTTTGCACTGCTGTGAGTGAGAACAGAAGAACTCGTGTCAGACACAAAGTGTCCCAGTCAGTGAAGTTTTGCCAAAGAAGAAGAAATCTCAGTGAATGGTGGTTCTTTGAGCAGTAACAGTAAATGCTGTCCTTGGTCACTGATGATAAAAGATGCCCCCTACTATCTCTTTCTTAGTGCTACTCAGATTTTTCAGTGGCTTCTGATGTTTCTTCACTCTTTGAAGCAAGAAGTGAGATGTTCTGTATGTTTGTGATGTGCTGTTTACTGCATACTAGCTTCTCATGAAACCTGTGAATTTTGAGGAAAGCAACTTTCACAGTAGTGTGGTCACATTATTGAAGCCAACTTGAGGAGCAGGGTGACAGGCTAGGAAGTCATCCCTGATGGTGAGCTGGATAGACTTGTTCCTTTCCTCTTTATGTTTAGAATGTTGATGCTTTGAAAAAAAAGAGTATCTACAGTGTGATCTCAGAACTAGGCATCCCAAATAAAGTCTGTGATGGGGAAGAAAACAAGTGTTGTGAGTCACTGTGTTGGTCACAAACTATTGAGGGTGTGGTGTCCTGGCTACAGTTTTTTAAACAGTTGGTTACTCTGTATTTCACTGAAAACCCTGCCTGTCTTCAAAAGTTATTTGCAGTTGTCAAGGTAGACATTGGACCATAATAAATGCCCAGTAGTGCAGGAGCTGCCTGTGTTTTGGTATGATAGCAAGTGAATCACTGAATTATTGAGGCTGGAAAAGCCCTCTGAGCTCATCCAGCCCAGCCCATGACCTAATATCACCACATCAGCTAGACCAGGGCAATGAGTGTGATATCCAGTCTGTTCTTAAACAGCTCGAGGGATGGGGACTCCACCAATGCCCTGGGCAGCCCATCCCAGTGTCTGATGCCCCTTGCCATGAGGAAGAGCTTCCTAACATCCAACCTAACCCTCCCCTGGTGCAGCTTCAGGACCTGCCCTCTCATCCTGGTGCTAGTTGCCTGGGAAAAGAACCTGACCCCCACCTGACTGCAACCTCCCTTCAGGAAGCTGTAGAGAGGGAGAAAGTCCCCTTGAGTTTTCTCCAGGCTAAATACAGCAGAACACATGATCAGAAAAGGACTTGCTGTTGTATTTATCTTCTCTTTGTCAGATTCATACCCTAATCAGACCAAACCATGCAAGTTCATGCCAAAGCTTTTCTATCTAATTTTGTTAAGAAATAGGTTCTGTTTTTCATACAGATAATTGATGTGTAGATTGCTGAACTGTTTGTAAGTGCATATTACCATATGTTTTTCTGCAGGTACAGAAATCATAAATCTCTTATTCTGTTTTAGAGTTGCAACAAAAGCACGGGCAGCAGCCCCTCCCAGTGTGGCAAGAACCATGAGCTCGGGAGCTCTCACCAACAAAAGGAAAACTAGCAGTTTGGACAGTTGCTCCAGGTAGCTTTGAACTTTGTGCCTTTTGTCATTAATAGAACCTTTATTAAAGCACTTAATGCAAGAAGAAGTTGGGGAAAATGTTATTCTCTGTAGTGAATAGATAACCCAGGGTCAGTATTACTTGGTGTGGTCAAGATACTCAGTATATTTTGCATATCTGTAGTCTAACAAACCTTCTTTGTCATCAGCTGTCTCTGTGCACAGAAGACAGTGTTAGAAATGTCACAAAACCTCTTAGGAGCTGTTAAAAAAACAGGTGAATGGTCTTTCTAGTGGGAAATGAGTGTCTAAGTTGAAAAGACATTAAACTTGCATGCTAAGCACACCAAGTGTCTGCTGCCTGGCCTTTTAAAGGGGAAGATAAAGCTGTCATGCTGTTTCAGCATTTCTTGTTTAACAAGCAGAGTATCAAGTTTTCCAGCACTCCAGTTAATCCAGTTAGTGAATCAAATATTTGATCTTGCTCCTAAAATAACAGTAGGTTTTATTTCCTTGTGAGGAAGGTGGGGATCTGGAGGTGAGTAGGGGAGTCTGGGTAGAATTACTACCACTGCAAATAAACAGGACAGTAAGCATCAACATGACAGTAACAGTCAGTCATTTCTTGCACCCAGTTATACTGAACTTAATTA
This sequence comes from Upupa epops, assembly GCA_013397515.1. NCBI lineage: Eukaryota > Metazoa > Chordata > Aves > Bucerotiformes > Upupidae > Upupa > Upupa epops. The sequence continues at coordinate 153,252 of VZRI01001787.1, read as the reverse complement.
CGAATGCCTTTTGTCTGTGCATTTTCAGGTCTGACAATAAAACTGGCTATGACACTGCCGACTACCCATCCTCAATCAATGGAGGGAGTGCAAAAAGCAGTGGGGGCAATCCAGCTGTACAGTTACCCAAGTTCTGCCACGAATGTGGCACCAGGTATCCAGTGGAATGGGCCAAGTTTTGCTGCGAGTGTGGAATTCGAAGAATGTTCATGTGAACATAATCTTAGAAGAAAAAGGAGAAATCAGAAGCATCTGCTATGCACTGCTGCATGGAAAAAGCTAGAGCACTCCTTCCAGTTCATGCTGCAAACACTTGAAACCTAATACAGAAATTCTCTTCAGTGCAATCTTTGGGTTCCACAGTTATTTATAAACAAATATATATATTGTACATAAGCCTAGCAGGTACCTAAAACTGTGCCATTCAAGGAAATATTCTTCACTGTCTTCTAGAAATATTTAAAACATGTTAAGTAACTTAGATAGCAGAAGGGGTTCAATGTTACTTTCATATAAATCCCACTGAAGGATTATTTCAGCCACTTATGTGGGATAATAGTTGGCCATAGGGAACTAGCCATGAAGAACTTGGTCTTCAGAAGTTTCTCTGTGAAGGCATTTTCCTTCATATGTAATAGAAACTTATAAATTCCTAGTCAAAAGTGCAAAATTATCTGGATCCCTTTAAATTCTTTGATCAAAATATCCTAACTGGACTTCCCAATTACCTCATAGAAAGAATTAAAGCAGCATTCTGTTCACATCTGAGAAGAAAAGCTTCCCATATTCTGTTTTCCAGTAAGAACACACTGATAATTTTATGTGTTAATGAGGACAAATATGGGATTGTCATTTTATTAAGTTCCTTTTGTTCAAAAGTACTTGTCTTCCTCCTCCTGCACACCACCTTGTCTAGTGTATCTACATGTTTTATGTCTCTAAAGGTTTCCAAAGGTCTCGCTCTCTTTTTCTCTTCTCTCGTTTTCTGAAGGAGAGACTGGTCTGTGCTTATCCTACCTAAATGTTGAACTCTAGTTTGGAAAACAGGCTTCTTTGTTGTATTTGATACAAAACAAAGTTGGCTAACAGTGTGTGTTGATGTAAGTTGTGATGTGATTCATCTTTGTTCCTGTGCAAAGAGCACTTTGCACATGAGCCCCTGATGGAGGGGCTGTGCAATGTGTGTTTATGTTTTCATATATTACATGGGTTTTGTTACAATTCTCTGTCTTCTTGGGCTCTGAACAGCAGCGTGTTCTTCATTACAGACTTAGCATTCATTCATTCAGAGGGTGGTTGAGGCCCTGGAAGTTGTTGCGGTTTGTTTGGGTTTTGTTTATGAATTTTACACTCTGTTAAACCCATTTGCAGCCGAATCACTTCACTTGTGTGTGAAGGTAGGAACTGATGTGAAGTTGTGCTTTGCAGTACCGGCACCACCTCAGCTCTGTGTGAAAGAACAATCTGAGAGAACTTAATTGTGCCTTTCCCATCATAAATAAAGTCTTTGTGTCAAAAGTGGGTGTTTTCAGCTCACAGATACCATTAGTAGCGATTCATATCCTTTCTTGCAGCTCATGCAGACTCTTACAGGTTTCTCCATGACAGTATTACGGTCATTGTTAGCACCCTGAGAACTTGGTTACTAGCAGTAGGGCCAGTTCTGAAGAAAGCAGAATTGAGGAAAAGTATCTACAAAGCAAGCGCTGTCCTGGGAGGACAAAAGGTGTAAGAGGCTTGGTGTACTCGTGGTGCAGACCACAGTCTGTTGATGGTTTAGAATTAGTTCAGTGATGTGGAATTGTCTTACATTTTTAATATAAAATTGGTTTTAGAAGCTGCTCTACATTCAGTGTAATCATATTGTAATCTGCATACGCTGGCTCCTGAGAACAGCAATGACAGAACTGACAAATGGTGGCCAAATTCTGCTGTAGGTTGTTTGGTTTCTAGGATCTTTCTTTTGTCACACTCATGTCTGTACTGTAAAGACTGGAGTCCAGCATCCTTTGCAGAGACTAGCCTGCTTGAGAAAATTTGCCCTAGACCTGGACCATGGAGGTCTGCAGACTGAATAATTGCAGGTGGAGTGGCCATCAGCAGGATACAGGTGCAGACTGGGTTTGATTACCTAGTGACTCTGCTGATGCACTGGGTTTGTTGTGTGTGGCTAATCAATTTCCAGTTCTTGAATTAGCTGGAAAAATGCATTTTTACCATTTATTGAAGATGACTGCTGCAAAAGGAGAGTTTAGCAAGGAAGTTCTTTGTTCCAGGATTGCGATACCTTTAGGAAAAACCTACTGATTGCTGCTCCTTTGAATTATAGGTGACTGGTTTCTTCGTTTCAAAGCAGCCCACAGTTATCATTGTCTCTGCTTTTGGGGCTGTTTCTGCATCTCTTTGCTTCCAGAGCAACATGACAGTAACAGTTGGAGTAATTTCCTATTTACAATTTCCTATTTACTTCCCTTATTTACACTTCTATGATTCATAAGATGAACTAGACAGGGGAAGAAGCATTTAAAAAAAGATGTCCTGAACTTCCGTTTGGCCTCACAAGGTCTACTGAAACATAAATGACCGTTGATGGTGACTTTGGATGGCATATGTGTGTTGGAGTCTACAAGAAATATCAGCAGATAAGGAAAAGAAAGCAGACTATGCAGTTTACTGATGTATTTCCACTTTATCAACTGGTTTTACTATGACTGGCAGATTTCTGAAATCTGATGTTATGACTGTATTACATGAGGAGGAAGTTCTTCACCGTGAGAGTGGTGAGGGCCTGGAATGGGTTGCCCAGGTTGGTGGTTGGGGCCCCATCCCTGGAGGTGTTTAAGGCCAGGCTGGATGAGGCTCTGACCAGCCTGATCTAGAGTGGGATGTCCCTTCCTGTTGCAAGGGGGTTGGAACTGGATGATCCTGTGGTCCCTTCTAACTCTGACTGATTCTGTAACTTCTTCCCAGGGAGGGAGATGGGGCACTGCAAGAGGCTGCCTGGGGCGTTTGTGGAGCCTCCCTTTCTGGACATATTTGAAACCGGCCTGGAACTGGTCAGGGTGTCCTGCTGTGGCAGGGGGATTGGACTGGTGATCTTTCAAGGTCCCTTCCAATCCCTGATGATGATTCTAATGCTTTGAGGTCACTGTGATTTGGTGAGCATTTGTTGGGAAAACTGAATATGGGACCAATAGTTTATTATGTTTAAAGAAAGAATAACCTGCAAAAGGAGGTAGACTCAGAATATTTTGTGTCAGGAAATGCACAAATTTAATAATGAACTAGGTCCAAAACCTCCTGCCCTAGACCTCCCCACTGCTTTTATGCCTTGGTTTTCATGGCAGGAAAAAAACATGAATATACTGAAAGGTCAGTGTTCTGAAATGTCTCAAGGATAAAAGTGTTGACAATAGTGAAGGTAAAGCCTCTAAATAACTCTGCACTGCTGATGTGCTTCATGAGTGAGTGTCAGCTTAGCTAGTGTCATCCTTGCTGACATTTAATTGAAAAGGCTGAATTCCTTGAGCTCCTGTGTACCAGTAGAATGATAGAATTACTCTGTCTTCCCCATTGCCTGTGTGTGTCCATATGTGTGTCAGATGTGCACACACACGGCTATTTAGGGAGAGCTCGTGTAAATACAAGAAGTAGTTTTGCTGAAGCAGAATTGATTCTGAAACGGGACTAAATGCAACAGGAGGGTGGCGAGGTCTCAGTCAGTAGGCTGTAACTGTCCCTTTAATGTGAATTTTATTGATGTGATTGCTTTAACTATTTCTATGCCAGTTGTCTGACCCTGTGACAGACTTGCTGTCTACCACGACCTTCCCAGTGTGCTTACTAAGGTTCTTCCATTCGATTAAAAAAGAAAAGTGAAAGGTAATGTTCCACCTATAGAGAAACAAGACTGCAAGATTTGAAGTCTGGAGGATGCTGATGTTTGCTTTCTGTTGTTGTCTTTTACACAAAGGGACAGCTTTGTGCAGGATCAGTGCAGCCACACCAGTAAAAGTACAATGGAATTATGGAAAATACTAGCTTCAGCAGTAACCAGTAAGGCTTCATCTGTTATCTGTGTTACACAGGTCTGTGGTCCTGCATGGTGCCCTCACCCCAGGTATTTTCAGGACTGGAATCTCTATGCAGGAAATAAGCACGAATAATAAACCTTCAGTCTTACAGACCCCTCCAAAGAAGTGTGCGGGGGGGAGGTGGTGCTTCACCAGCCTTGCAGCTGATATCTTTGAAGCGAGCGGCTGGGCAGACCCTGCCCGGTGCCACCGAGAGCCCCGCAAGTCCGCTCGCCCGTGCGGCACCTCTGCTCCGTTTCCGGAGCTCTCCATGGTGCTGGGTCGCTGCCAGTGCCGTGGGCTGTAGTAACCTTGGAGAGCTCTCAATCTCTCTACAGAAAGTGGAGTAACCCTGTAGTTCTCAAACTCTACAGATACTCTGGAGTAACGCTAGCGAGTTCTCAAACTCTATGCTGTAACTGTCATTCTGTTCTCTGTCATTGGAAAATGTAGCTCAGCCCAATGTGCAGTGTGCAAAGGGAATTTAACGATGGCTGTTTGTTGGGTCAGTGGAAGTAGTATGACTCTGATCACTTAATGGCTGATGATCAAGGTATGTTGCAGCACACGATGTATTCTGAAATTCAAACGAACTGCTCTTGTCTGTGTATTGCACTGTCCTCGCACCTTTGGTGAAATTGGTTTTGGTGACTGGTGAAAATAGTTTATAGTTCTGTTGCTTCTCAAGTACAGCTCATGCAGCTGCACAGCTTCTCAGTATAGCTCATTCCAACGTGAGCTGGGTTTGTTGCTGGGTTTTGGGGTGGGTTTTTTTAACTTGATGAGTGTGGTTTGAATTACCCAATTGTGGTGGTGGAAGAATTGTTAAGTAAGGGATGCCCTAGCTGTATTCCTCGGTTGCTCTTAGCAAGAGTTACAATGTAAGAGTGTTTGGGTTTTTTGTTTTCACACTGTCACTCCACAATACACCTTTATGGATGATCCTACTTCACTCTATTCCATTTCATGCTGCCAGAAAACAACTTATCCAGATTATCTCTTCATTAGTGTTTCTTCTTCACCAAAATAATCAACAGGGGAATAGTATTTCTGGAATGTGAACATTTCCTTTTGAGTCAGCAAGTCAAGTATTCGGTTTAATATGGCTGAACCAAAGTTGGTAGTAGTAGTGCAGAGTAGTTCTGGATTTAGATTTGGATTTCTGGCAGAAGTTTGAATGGATTTAGGTCTGATTTGTAAAGTGCAGAGTATTGGACAATGGTTATGATACCTAATTTATATGATTGCTCTAAATCCAGGTGTTCATCCTTCAGATGACACCTGCTATGTACCATTGTAAGTTTGTTTATTGATGTTCCATGTTTTGAAGCACCATTCATGTGTTTAAGGTGATTAATTTTGTCAGCATTTATTCATTATTATTATTATTAGGTTTATTATGTTAATCTTGCCCCTTAGTCCATTGAATATTTGTGATTGGGGGCTTTGTCAGAACTCCTGGGTTACTTTGCAGCTCCTTTGATCTATTATGTTTATTTTAAAGTGTCAGTTCTCTTTTAATTAATAAATGTAAATCACCACCCAATGCTACTTTGCCACCTGTAACAATGAATCAAAAATGCCAGTAATTTTTGTGATACCATATTTCTGTAGCCAAATGTGAAATTGTCTTAAATAAAACAGCATTGGGCTAAGTAACATCATTTCAACCGTGTGAATATTACGATGCCTTTGGTCTCGAGTAGTCAGACCTGGTGTGAGCACCGACTACTGTCTGGGAAAGGATCCTGTTATGCTTTTCAAAAGATAGAGTTTTTGACTTGTGAGGTGAAGTTTGGATTCCTCAGTTACCTTTGTATCATTCCATTCTATTCCTTATGCTGACTGCTGCTTTATTCTGGTTCACTATGAACCATTCCAATCACATAGCAGGGCAAACAATTCTAACAAAACCCAAGTAGCTGCTGAATGAAGCCTATCGTAAAGCCAACATCTCTTGCTTAGCGCAAAGCTGGAGAGATGGAAGTGGAAAGAAGCATAAACAGCTAGGACAGATTTACTCCTGTAGTAAACACCTCATCACTGCTGTAAAGTGAGATTTGAACATTTTCTTTCAGTGGACAGAGAATCTGACTTCTTACTAGGAACCACAGAGCCTACCTGATTTTTTTTTGATTAGAAGTAGGAAACATGATCTTGCTCCCAGGGTTGCTCACCCCATCCTGCTATCCCATAACACAACAGTGTTGCAGCAACACTGCTAAAATTCTTGCAACTCCTTTAAATACCTCAATACCTTGATGCCTTCCCATAAATTCCATGTAGTTCATGTTGTGGGCTTTGATCTATTCATGTTTCTTCTTTGCTGTGGCCAAATAAATGCAAACATACAGAAAGGAAAGTGGCAGACGGGGAGTTGCATTGCTGATACTCTGCAAGGTGTTTATCCCTTCACCCATTCCTGCAGTGCAGGTTATTGTCACATTTGTAATTACAGGAAAGACCAGACCACGTTCTCAAGTCAAAAAGCACGAGTCTCACTGCATTTAGCAGGTAGCCTTTGTATGCAAGTGGTGACTTAGGAGATTTGGCAGTAAGAGTCAGGCAGGCAGCATATGAAGAGAAACAGAAAACCTCCCCAGTTTCATAATCACTCAATGCAAATTGCTGCTCTTTATTGAACCTTGATCCTAGGACAGGTCTCAAACTGCTCGGTTTGCTTCAAGACTGAAGTTATGGTCGCTGCTTAAGTCATTTAAGCTGACTGAACTTCCAGTTATGTTGTAGCTAACGATGCCTGTGTTTTTAATTTCCACTGTTCTTACCTTGCCAAGTGATTACCAGGAAATAAATCTTGGCTTTCAACTGTGAATTTCTGAAGAAATCTCAGACCCCTGGGACTTTGTAGTGGAAGGGAGTTCCAGAGTGTTTTTTTCTGAGAACAGCAGTTACATTGTCTGCAGCATGATACTGGCAAATCTCTTTCCCTTGTTTGATTACATAAAATAGTGATGGGCGGGTGTTTTCATGTTTTTTTTATTTCTTCAGTGTCTGAAGTTTTGGTCTCTTACATCAAGAAATAAAATCTCTGAAAGGCTCAATCCCAGTTTTACAAAGAAAGTACTCATACCTCTGTCAGTCTCTTCATCATGAATTGCTGTGGGGGTTAGAGCCAGTGTGTTCTACAAAAGCGTTAACTGTGTCTTTGCTTTGCTTTTAACCTCTTCTTAGTCAGGCACCCTGGATTTCATGGATTCAGTACAGCAATGTTAAGTCAAAGGGAAACCATTCTTCATTCTTCACCCCAGCAACAGTGAGAAGATGAACCAGCCACCCGAGCATGTAACAAGTTCACATGCCTGCTTCCTATTACACTTTTAGTACTCTACTGCCAGCATGAGCCAGCCAAACACACACACTACTAGTTGAAGACAGTATTCTTCTGTATAAAGGCGGCAGGCTGTAGAGTAATAACTTGCCTTGATAGAAACAGTTAAATACTCTTCTAAAGGTCTTGACAGCACAGCATCTATTTAAACTGTGTTTTGAAGCACATCCTGCCCTTTTTTTAGGTCATTGTTCTGAATAGTGAACATTTCATTTTAAGAGTAGTTCCACTGAGAATTTCTTTTAGCATAGAGAAAGCACTAATCTGAACCAGAAAACAAGGGGCTGACATAACTGATGATATGCTAAAGTATTTAGTCCAATGACAATACCTGGGGTGGAAATGTTCTCCTAAGATGACCAGCTTGCAGGCACTGAAACCCAGGCATTTTATAAAGGAAAGTCCCAGGCAGCTGGAGGTCACATTACCAGCTCTACTTCTAATGCCTGTGAACCTCCCACCCCCACACACAAAACATCACCATTCCAATTCCATAGAGGACAAATATTTTATTACCAAAAGAGTCCTAATATCAAAGTATGCAAAACTGGAAAAGAGTTACAAACAACTATAAAAATACTTCTGTTTATTCAAAATAAAATATGAACACTTCATTAGTTAAATGCCAATATATTATTCTCTGAAAATAGTCATACATCTTCAGTCACTGTTGTCTAACAAGTTGAACGTGTTCTGTAAAATAATTGCATATAAGAAATCACAATCTGAAGGCAAGGAATTCCTCCTGCAGTTAAGGATAACCACACACAGAAAGCTAGTGCTGGCTGCAGGCACCTAAATAAACGTGCATTCAGGCATCTCCTTTTTTGCCTTCCAGGTCTCACAGTCCCTCTTTTCTTCACCAGTTGAGCTGTGCTACATCTCTCAAGAATCAGTACCCTTCCTCACGCTTGCAAAAGGTTCACCTTTAACCAGACTTCATCGGTTCACAGGCCCATCAGATACCCAGGATGGAAACATCACTGCATCAACAGAAGATACCCCAGATCGGCTGCTTCTTTGGTAAAGTCTTCCTGTTGGTCCTTAAGGTGTCTTGTGTTAAGAAACCAGCTACTTTTCCAGACAGTTTTCTTCACCAGCAACTTCCAGGATGACTTTCTAAATGGCATAAGTAGGTTGTCTTCGTATGATTGTATTACAAAGCTACTTGAAAGATAAAGAAATCAGAGTAGTTACCAGAGCACAGAGGTGGGGCACAGCCTTCTGCAGAGTTCTTTGTTTCAAAGGCTTTGGCTTCCTCTTCTCGCACTTCAGCAGCTTGGTTTAGCTGGTTCTGCTTATTGCACCTCCAGGAACAGTAGCTTTCCATCAGAATTCTGGCAGAATGTTCGTGTGAGTGAGCAGAGTTCCTCAAAGAATGCATGTAAAACACACAGATACCAGGTATTGCCTCTTGGAAAGAGAAGCACAGGATTCACCTGGAAATGCTCTTTTCAAATTTATTCCAGCAGGACCGAAGGCTGCTTATGTTTTCTTTCAGTTCACAAAATTCCTGGTTACATTTCTTCTTGGTCTGTTCCCCTGATTCTGTGTTATTGCCTGTATTTATCTGCGTGCAAACCTGAAAAAGAAGAGTTGCTGTTGTTAATTGAGAAGTGCTGGATCTTTGCATAGAGAAATCTTCTAGAACAAACAGATTCCTACAAGATAGTTAAGCCAGAAAGGTCTGCTCAAGAGACTGGGCCAGCCTGCATTACTCTGAGGTTCTTACTCTCAGCATGGCCCTGCTGTTGCCCCAACCCTGAAGAAGGTGGCTGGGACACAGAGCAAACCTGGAGAGCTGAAACCCTGATACCAGCCAGGATGCTATTTGCCTTCTGGGCCACCTGGGCAAATTGCTTCCAATAAACACAGACTTCCAATTAACTGCAGACCATCACCACCACTCACCTCTTTTTTATGTCTTTCACATTTGCACTGTAGGATGTGTAATGTCCCACATGACACCAGGGCTGCCTTCCATCTGAAATGTCTGTTGATTCTTTGCTTTTGAAATAATCGGAGCATGTTGCATGCCATAATCTGCAGAGATTCTATTTCCTGTAGAGACAGCAAAGAAAACACCTCCTGAAAATCCTGGGCACCAGCAGTTCTTTAGAATTTGTCTTTGATAAAATAAACCTCCCTCAGTTCCATTAGTTCCTTTTGCTTTCACAGTGCCCGTGTTTTTGACTAAAAGGCAGGACTGATCTGACCTATCTGCCATCTCTTCAAAATATTTATCTATTTATAGCATTAATAATAATGATAATAATAATAATAGAGTAAAGCTGTGAGGGAGAAAATGGAGCTGCAATGAAATCAGCTGATGCAGTTAAGGAAACAGGGAATAATTTTGGAAGCCTGTCCTTTCGTGAAGCAATCATCACCTTAGCAGCTAAGAGTTGTCCTTTCTGTCACTCACGATTGACCCAAAAGCTTTCAGATCTGAAGCAAAAAAGCTAATAGGATTTTCTGTAGAAAAATGAGAACAGAGGTTTGGAAATATTTATGTTAGAATCACAGAACAGTTTTGGCTGGAAGAGACCTTGAAGATCATCGAGTCCAGCCTTTTCCTAGCCCTATCAGCACCACTAAACCCTGACCCCCGGTGCAATATCTACCCTTCTCTTCACCACCTTCAAGGATGGGGACTCAACCCCCTCCCCGGGCAGGCTGTTCCAATGCCTGACAGCCCTTTCAGGAAAGAAATCCCTCCTGACATCCGACCTGAACTTCCTCTGGTGCAGTTTGAGGCCATTTCCCCTCATCCTATCACCTGCCGCTAGGAAGAGCAGACCAAACCCTGCCTCTCTACAACCTTCTTCCAAGCACTTGTAAAGAGCAATCTTCTACTCACAAAATATAGTGCTCTTTACTATTTTGGATTAAAAAATTCAAGTCTTTCTAGTAGGAAAAAAGACACTCTGAGACATCACATATTTTCATATTTAAAAACATCAATTGCATTGACCAACTGTGCGATTCCACATGTGAAAGAGGAACAACCCTGACTTCATGATTTGACCAGTAAAGGGTTCTAGTATTCTCCATCGCAAGATGTTGCTCAGGGACTGCAGAAAGCATCTGCTTGCATTTGTATTTCTCTAAAGCAAACGTTGATAAATCGCATTTTACCTGAGTGTCGTTGCAGAAAAACACTTTGCTGCTTTCATGTTTTTTATTCCTGCAGCACCTGTCACGATACTCTGCGGCCATATTTACCTGTAAAATACCATATAGGTTTAGGTATGGAAGTACTTCTGTCGGGGTCCAGAGCACAGGCAAGAAGGAAGGAAGAAGTCACCAGAAGAACATCAGCTGGATCAACAGAAAGACAGGTATCCACTCAATTGTGTCTGAAGCCAGACCCTGCCTGTGTATTGACACAAAACATTCTGGAATGTTCTTAGTATCTCTTCCTGGATGAGTGAAGGACACAATGACTTAATTAAGTTAATTAAAAGCTACATTGCCCATCAAGATATTTGTGCTTACTGCTATCCCCAACAGACATTTTGTCTACAGACCCCTCACACAGAGGGAACACAATATAAATCTCAGTCTTTTGGGGGACTGAGGTAGGACTGAGATGGCATGAGGCAGTGGTAGAGCAGAAGACAAGAATCTGACACCGAAAGATCATAGAGGGCATTTTAATGGGTTTTCCTCTGCTTCCTTCCAGACCCCAGCGCTGGGATGTTAGGAAAAGTGCCTCAGTGCAATCACCACCAGTCTGTATCTACTTTGTGTATTTGCCTGTCTGTCTGTATCCCTGAAAGGTTTACAGTGCTTTCTGCGAAGTTATTTATCCCCAGCAGTCTCAAAGAATCTCTATATCATTGTTGCATGTGTGAATACATAGTACTAGGTCATACTCTGACTGTTCCCCCTGAGCACCGCCTGGACCTACAGCATGAAGGCCGTTCATAGGTGTCTGGGTGTCAGACCAGCAGCAGATAGATTAGCAGATAGAGGGCTGGAAAACCAGTACCATGGCCGATCTTTGAATGCCCAGTGTTGGACCTGGAGTAAATGAACACCATTAATGGAACGTGACGGCTGCTCAGGAAGGTTGGTGTCATACCAGCTGCCCCCTCTAATCTCAGGAGGACTGGCTGGAGCAAAGGAGGTTTATTCCTTATGAAATTCTTCCTAATACCCCCTTCACACAACAGCTTTTAACCACAGGAGCCGCAGTGCTCGCTAACAGCTGTCAGTGTGACTGTTCAGTGTTGTGCAGCACGTCCTCTGGTGTAGCAGGGTCACTGTACAGCTCCGAGCTTTGCCTTGGCCAGCAGGCAAAGAAAACCTCCACAAAGCTACCATCTCTAAAGGGATTCACAGAGTGGTTGAGGTAGGAAGGGACCTCTGGAGGTCATCTGATCCAGCTCCCTTGCTCAAGCAGGGCTAGCTGGAGCCATTCCTCCTTGGTTCATCTCCAGGGCCAGCACCAGGCAGCTTTTGACTATCTCAAAGGATGGAGACTCCCTGGCCAATCTGTGCCAGCACTCAGGCACCATTCTAGCACAGAGGTGTTTCCTGATGTTCAGAGGTGACCTCCAGGGTTTCAGCGTGTGCCCACTGCCTCTGCCATTCTCACTGCACACTGCTGGGAGCAGCTCTGTCTTCCATCAGGTACTTGTACACACTGCTAAGATCTTCCTGAGTCCTCTCTTCTCCAGGCTGAGCTGTCACAGCTCTCACAGACTTTATGTACTCAACAGAACTTCCAGTCCCCTGATCATCTTTGTGGCCCTCTGCTGGAGTCTCCAGCAGCTCTGTATGTCTCATACTGGAACACAAATCTAGTAAGTTTGATATCTTCTATTGAATTACTTGGGTCTCTGGCTTTTTAAACCATGCAGGTATAGTTAAATCTTATACAGCTATCAAATACAGTGTTTGCTGTCACAGAATTCACCAGAGTTGGAAGAGACCTCAAGAGACTAGCAAGTTTAATGCCCTTGCCAAAGCAGGGCTGCACCCAGTGGGGTTTGAAGATCTCCAGAGCAGGAGACTCCACAGCCTCTCTGGGCAGCCTGTGCCAGGGCTGTGGGACTCGCACTGGGGAGAAGTTCTTTCTTATTTCTCAATGAAATGGTTGTGTCATCGGCTGATCCAGCAGAACAAGTCTGCAATGGGATTAACCAACTAACTGAATTCATGTGCTAATGGGCCAAAGCAAAAACAAAACAAGGAGGGTTCAAAACCACTTACAAAAGCCACAGGCACAACACCCAAAGGCTGGGTCGGTTTGGGGAAAACAATGAGATGCGTTGAACCCCAACACAAAGACACACAGAGGTGGACCACACGTTCTTACATTGCTAGCCCAGATGTCCATCTCCACCCCCTCAGGGTGAAGAAACCCCACTCAAACCCAAACCACAGCAGTTTGCTCAATGAATAGGTGCCGCAGGCATCTAAACGCACAGTAGCACCCACGTTACAGAGGCGGCCTGTTTGCTCCTCTTGCTGAGATAACAAAAATCACAAGTAATCAGGACATCACTCCAGAAGCAAGCACTCTTGGATGAAATATGCTCTACTGTTGTAGTTGGAGCCTATCCCTTTTTGCCATCAGTGGCAAGTGAGCCCTCCCTGTTGTTTCCAGCTCACTAGCACTTCTGCTAATTGGTAAATGTGGACCCAGCCTGGACCACTGGTTTGTGTGTCTAACCCCACGGTGCACAGACACGACCAGCTGGATCACAGTGTTTGTCAGTGCAAGCAGGCAGCATCCCCAGATCTCATACTTGCCCCCACGAAGCCACCACTCCAGGATGACATCAAATTTATAAATTACCACACGGTGAAATTAGAGCTTTTAAATGATTGTCCTTCACTGTCACCGAAACAGTGAACAGCTTTGGAAAACCCAGGAGCTATTACCTACCAGCTCAGTGATGTCATGGCTTAGGATGTTCTCATACTTCACGCGGATTTCAGCTGTTCTATTTCCCATGGTGCAACCAGATGAATTCACTGGAGACAGAACAAGGAGCAGCGGCAGAACCCAAAAGATAGATCTAAAAAAGGCTGGATTACAACAAGAGCTGTTTAAGCACACATTCAGTGCCACAGAGTGAGTGCTGCATTAACAGTGACATCCTGCCATCTGGTAAATGAGATTCAAAAGGATCTTCATACAACCGAGTGACTGGTACCTGAAGAGAAGGATTCAGTTCCCGATTAAGACAACACCTGGGGGCCTGAACTCCCTCATCTCCAATGATGCATGCTAAGAGCCTACAGCTGTGGAGCTGAGCAGCCACTGGGTGAGTTAATCTGTGAGCTTCACCTCAAGCAAGGTCTTGATGTAGGCCATAAACATCAAGTACCTGAATAGACAGTGTCACAACCAAACAGCTGTAGACATGCAAGTGTTTTCACTTCATGGAGTAATTAAGATTAGAAGAGACCTTGAAGGTCATCTGCTCCATCTGGTGCCACTTTGCCCATTAAACCAGGTTCCCTACTGGCACAACTACACATTTTTGAAAACCCAGCCTGTGCCAACCCCTGAGCACTCTGGCAGGGAAGACATTGTTCCCGATGTCCAATCTAACCCTCCCCTGGCACAACCTGAGGCCACTTCCTTTTGACATATCACTACTGACTTAGAAGAAGAGACGGACCCCCACCTCTCTACAATCTCCATTCTGGGAGTCCTAGACCTCAGTCTCCTTTTCTCCAGACTGAACAACCCCAGCTGAACCTCATTTCAGGCTGAACCTCATCTCAACTACAGAGTAACTGTGAGGTTACAGCCAGGAAAGGTAGAGGGATGCCTTGACCCCTGCTGCTTTTCCTCCTCAGCAGCTTGGATGGGACCGCTGGGTACAGCCAGCCCAGCACTCAGAGCTGGGCATCTCTGGACTCTCAGGTGTCTCTAGTAACCGCCAGCCTCAGAGAGAAAGATCTAAGAAGCAAGCAATAAAATGTGACCATAATCTTTCCTAAGCCATCTAACCTCTGTGACGCAAGAACCAGTCACACCCAGTGCTCAGAGAACCAGTCCCCCCCAGCCAGCTCCTGCCACCCATGTCTGTTCCAGAGCAGAACACATACCCTGCTCCCACTTGCTCCAGCCTTTCTTTCTGACTGCTCGCTTGTGCGCCCACCACTGCATACACACGCGGCTACCCTGGAAAAGGGGTGGGAGAAGTTTGACCAGGGCAAGCTGAATTTAAAATTACTCCTGTGCCGAAGCTGCTTGACCAGTTGTAACTGGAAGTTTGGTGGCCCAAGCACCAAATTTTCTAACCTTTTCAAACACTGATCAAGTGAAGTCTCAGTTTCATTAATACTTTCAAAAATCTAGCCCGAAGAGCTGTGTGTGAGAACCAGAGAAGTGAATCTGTTGTGATGTTCAAGCTCCAAGTGGACGCCTGACTTCCACAGAGCTTCCTTTGTAAATCTCTGTGGCAGCAAATTAATCATCTTGTAGGGCTGGGATTTAATCTTTTAAAAGAAATTTTAAAAGAAATAAAAACTAAACATTAAAAATGCAAGGACCTCTGGACTCCACCACAAAGGAAAGAGCTGGCACCTCTGGATTCCAGTGCAAAGGGAACAGCTGCAACGCAAGTTTCCAAAGAACAGGGACACAAACACGACGGATTTGTTGCTCCAAACCTAAGAATCTTCTAGGTTAGAACCAATCAAACCAACCCCACCACTCAAAACTTGGTCTGTCCAGCCACAAGTGGGGAGAAGTACCTTTGCAGCTTTCACCTATTTTAGTTTTCTTTTCTCTGCACTGAGCAGATTGTGAATCTTTTTAAAGGACAGACCTAGAGAAGCAAAGCAGAGATGCTGCTGAATGCTCATGAAGTTTCCTGACCCACGGCAGGGTCATGATGAAACCCTTTCCTATTAGCCTTCTGGAGCCCATTAGATGAGGATCATCAAGATTTTCGGGACCTTAAGATACTTTCTTCCAGTTAAGTAGTTTCGGAAGAAGAGGAACTGATAGCACTCGGCATGACCAGCATGACCATCTTTTCGAAAGAAAGGGAGCTTGTGTCACTGGCAATAGCCCATCCCTCCACTCCCCAAACCTCTGAAGTCAGATCTGGAAAGCCCCAAAAATTCTCTGGGAAAAGCCGGGGAGGCTCCTCATCCCGGCATTTCCAAACGTAAAACCCCTTCCGTGGGTTTTTCGATTCACACACACACACCCCCCCCCCCTTACGCCCGCAGCCTGCAAAAGGCGAGTGGTCGCCACTGGCCCCCCTCCGCAATCCCCGCAATGAGCAAACCGCCGCTCAAAGGCGCGGACGGGAGGGTGCGGCTCCTCCTGCCGCTTGGCCGGACACGCATCCCCGCTCTACGCGGCACCTGCTCGGGGCGGAGTGGCATGGGGTGTGGGGAACGGCCGGTGCCCGGCTTTCCCGCAACTACCCCG
>VZRI01001787.1:106731-136764 GCA_013397515.1 Upupa epops | reverse complement strand
GGCGCGGGGCAGTGCGAGCGGGGAGCCCCGGGGAGGCGGCCGGCAGCGGCGAGGCTGTGGGTGTCCCCGCGGGCGGTGCGGACAGGCTGTGGCGGGGCCGAGCCGCGCTGTGGGATTACATAGAGCTGCGGCTACACGCCCAGCGCCGGGTGGATGGGAAGGATGGACCTTGGCAGTGCGCGTGGAAACTGCCGCTCATCGCGGCAATCCTGCGGGGAAAAAGCCAAGAGCGTGGAGCTAAAAAACCCTACAACCTTACAAACGGCCGACCCGCGTTGTGGAGTGGCTGTCCCAGAGGAGTGTGACGCGGGGCTGGGCTGTCCCGCAGCGCCCTGTCGCGGCCCCTGTTGGGTGGCACCGCCGGGAGGACTCCGTCCCGCGTCGGGGGTTGCCCAGGTCTGCTGACTGCAGGTCACTAGTGCTCAGGGGGTGGTTTCCTGCAGGCTTTGACCCCGAAAGAGTTCATCTTGAGAAACCTGGAAAGCAGGCAGATGGCTCGGGAGGGTGTTTCAGTGTAGAAGAAGCTGAAGTTCTTAAGGACAAACGTGTAGCTTTTCAGTTCAGAACGCAAAAAGCGATGCTTTGGTGCCGGTGAAAAGGGTTGGAATAGAACAGGGAACGAAACGTCTGTGTAGCATCCTCTTCACATCTCCTGCCCAGCGTGCTTTTTCAGACTCACTCTTCTGCATCACTCTTTCTACTCCAAATGAGCTGACTGGGTAACTCCTCTCCCTTCCCAAAAAGGTGCTTATGGGAGGGTGGGCATTGATCCCGGGCTGTGAGTATCAAGGAGCAAATACATCCACTTCCCTAATGTGAGGACTGTTCAGAATTGTTTCCTCTCATTCTCTCCTACTGGAATTGTGCCATTTCATTCACATAAAAGGAGGTGCGTAGCCCTCCTGTTTACAGACCACGCTCTGGGTTGCCCATACGTGAGTTTTGCTTTGCAAGAAGTTTAATCAGTCCTTCTGAAGTAACCTGACAATATTCAGGAGGGGGGAGGCTGTTTTCCACACCTTCAGCTTGCAGCGGGCTGACTGTAGTGATAGTGTCACACCACTTCCATGCTGTTTGGGCAAGGGGCAGTGATCAGCATCAGTACAGCTCCATGCAAATAGCAGGTTACCTGTCCTTGCTTGTTCCTTAAACATGTGCCAGGCTGGATTTTGCCTCACTTAGAGCTACGTGATCTAGTTCTTATACGTGTCCTAAATTGTCACTCTTGTTTATTTACTCTTCTTTTCCCTCTTCTGCCAAGTATTTCCTGAAAAAATCCTTCAGTGCATGTTTGGAGCTGCTGGTGTGTGCGGGTCAGACCGTGCCACGGGACTTATCTTTCGGGGTGTATGTGTGGGAACAGTACCTGGTGTAATGCCAACAGGTTCATGATGCTTCTACCATCTGGCACTTAGAGACTGGCTCTTTGAACACCCAAAGGTTTGGGAGAAGCTGCCCTATAAAGCTCCAGTTGTGCAAAACCGCATCAGTGAGACTGGTTTTCCTTCTAGGCGAGTGGTTCTTCTAATTTCATCCGACAGCACCTGCGTGCTCACAAAACAGGGTATTTTATGCAGGTGCCAGTAAACTGCCAGGGTGTGAAGAATAAAGAAAAAGTTCCTTGAGCTGCTTTGGTTCTGCTGGTTCTTCCAGTGCAGCGTCAGGAATACTGGGAGTCGCTTCAATCAATTTTTATGTCAAATTTAAAAAGAGAAAGCAGGGGAGTTCTCTGCGTTAATGGCAAAGTACCTCAGAGAGGTGAAGCTGCAGCGCTATATGAGATTTGCTCTTTAGCGGGGCAGGGTCTTGTCTGCTGGTTTTTAAGACGGTGAAGAGTCTGCCTGTGTGCAGAGCTTTTCCTTTAGTCCAAACATCAAACCGATGGTGTGGTCTGTACTTTGTCCCTAATCAGGCATTTAGATCCCGGTCAGCCCTGGTGATGTGATATAACCCTGGACTGTCATATGCACTTAGGATATTATTTGATGTCTTTCTTTGTGAACAATGCTTAACTATCCAAGTCTTGACTGCAACTGTTAGAGTATTTTAAGCTTTTCCCTTATTTTAACCCATTGCATGCGCTTTGATTTCAAATAAATTCTTTTAGGGATTAGCAATGATTATGTTTTCCCCCGTGACAATACTACCTGCAGAGAGAGATCAAATGCAAGTCTTCAGAAGACTGCATTCAGCAGGTGTAACTGCTAATTTGTTAGAGAAATAAAAGACACTGACCAGTTGAAATACTGAGAGAATTTTAGATGGATTATATTAGTAGTTTACTCTCAAACAGTCCATTCTAATAAATAACTCGGAGTTATTTATTAGGAGTTTCCACAGAATCATTCAGATTGAAAAAGACCCTCGAGATCATCAAGTCCAACCCACAGTCCTACTGCCAGGTTTTGCAGGTGTACAGCTTCATCCCATCCGAGACTTAGGCTAAATGACTGAGACCAGTTTGCCCCTCTTGCAAGATGCAGTTGGTACTCAGCTGTACACAGAGAGCTTTTTCCACTAGAGCCGCGTTAAGCTGCAGCTGGACTGTGCCTGAGGGTAAAATCTCCAGGGAGAGAACAAACCTGCAGTATTGGCGTGGAATTTCCTGGGTGACAGGAGTCCCACCTCTTGTTGACACTGTAATGCACATGGCTGTTCTGTTTCAATCAGAGGGAATGTAACTCTGTGTAAATAATTTGACTGGCTAACACAAACTGTCACTGGCTTCTGGAAAGCTGTGGACTGTGGCAGGGCAGTTTTCTCTCCCATACAGCCTTCAGTAACTTTGAAAGGGTGAAAGAAGGCAGTGCCGATTGCACAGTCCCAGCTGGAAGGTACCAGAGCCTTTATCTCTTGGTGAACAAATGCAGTGATTCTGCCGGGGCGTTTCCTGAGGACAGTTTCTCTAAACGAGTTTAAATTTCAAAGATCCAGTTGGCTGCTGACCTGACCCAATTGGTTGCTGTACTGGTGCTCCTGGGCAGCTGCGTGATGGTGAAGCATGTGATTTCTTGTTACTGTTCAGTGCTGGAGAGACTGGTTTCTTCTGGGAATCTCTCTGTCTCTGCAGCTGTTGCTTGTCAACTTGAAAAGGTCTTTTGCTCCTTACTTTAGACTTGAGTTTAGGCCACTTACAGTACCATTAGTGAATGAGGAGAATGAGTGGGGTATTTATACGTGTTAAATTTTATTGTGAGTTAAACATAGCTGCTGCAGTCACCCCAAACTGCTGGGACCCGGGAAAGTGTGTCCATTGCTCTTGACAGTCATATTCCTGTTCTATATTGATTTTATTGTTGATCTGTGCCTGTTGTTTAATTATTCTCAGCTAACTATGGGGGGACAGGGAGAAGAGGAGACACATTTCCTCCTACAACTCCCCCCCACAGCCCCAGAAAAGAAACCAAAACCACCAGAGGATCTCTTCTTAACTGGAATTGGGAGTTAAGATTCTTGTGCACTCAAAAATCCCCATAATACTCAGGTTCGGACAGTTTTAGTCTTGAATTTAAACAAGACCAAGGACCTCATTTTGCCATTGCACCAGAGCCCCTCTTTTGATGAATCACTGTGGCTGCTTTTTCTGCCCAAATCCTTTGTCCTGTGTGGGGTGTGAGCTGAAAAAAACAACTCCCACCGGCTGACTGAGCCTCCCTTTTTAATGCAGAATCTGTTCTCACATTGACTCGGATGTAACGTAAACACTCGCTTTATTTTGGTGAAGACTCTGTTTTCCCAGTGGAGGTTTGGAAAGGAGCAGGTATTTCTGGAAAACCATTTAGACGAGACGTGGGAGTGGGGAAGCTCACAGGAAATATCCGTTCCCGTTAATTCCATCACTCCAAGCACTTCTGTCTTGGAAGATCCCCAGTAAGAAAGTGCCTTTTGCATTGTTTGCAGGGAGTGGGAGATCCAAGCGTGGTTGTGAGGATGGGGGGGTGGGTTACCAGCACAGACAGAGCGCAGTTAAACTGCAGTGTGCTAATGCCACTCAGCCGATCAACATCACAGGGCGATTCAAAGCAGTCACAGCGTGCTGAGGCTTGAAGTTCTTCACAGAAAAAGCACAGGTAAATGCCACATGAAGCCCTGGCAGTTGTATTTAATAAGAACACTGTGCTGGAACTGTGCTTTTGAAGGGCTGGCTTTGGAGCAGTGAATGGAAACTACCTTGGTCTGGGGTGTTTGAGACCTTCAGTGGCTTTGATTTGTGCTCCTTCCTTCAGCAGAGGTGACAGCAGCAGCTATTCAAGACAGCAAGTGACCTGATGTGAAATGGTGTGGGAAGTTGTCAGTCGTTGCAACCTACAGAATGGATCCAGTTGTGATGTGAACTCTGAAAGTTGGAACTGAGTGATCAACAGCAACTTCTTTTACAGGATCGATCAGGAGAGGGGATTCTGTCCCTCTGCTCTGCCCTGGTGAGACCTCATTTGCAGTCCTGTGTCCAGCTCTGGAGCCCGCAACACAAGGAGGATGTGGACCTTTTGGAGCAGGTCCAGAGGAGGCCACGAAAAATGCGCAGAGGGCTGGAGCCCCTCTGCCCTAGCAACAGACTGAGGGATCTGGGCTTGTTCAGCCTGGAGAAGAGAAGGCTCCATGGGAACCTGATAGTGACCTTCCAGCACCTGACGGGGGCTACAGGCAGGCTGCAGAGGGACTGTTTAGGTGATAGAATGAGGGGCAATGATTTCACATGAGAGAAGAACAGATTGAAACAGGCTGTTAGGAAGAAGCTCTTTAACACTGGACCAGGTTGCCCATGGAGGGAGTTGAGGTTCCATCACTAGAGATCTTCAAGATGAGACTGGACAAGGCTTGGGCAACCTGCTCTAGTGGAGGCTGTTCCTGCTCCCTGCAGGGAGGTTGGACTAGATGATTTTTGGAGGTCCTTTTCAAGCTGGGTGATTCAGTGATTCTATGCCATTCAGAAATCATTATCAGAACATTCAACAGGCATGTTTTCAAAATGATGGTGAAGAATCAAAGCTAATTGTGGTTGTCCAGGCTTTCTTTGCTTCTCACAACAATTATTACTGCCTCATAAATCGGTCTTTAATAAGCTGCTATTCCAGAATGTGCTCTGAAATCATCCCCCACTTTGCACTGAAAATTTGAGTCTCTTTCAAGGTCTTGTCCTGCTTTAAAAAAGAAAGCATGATATTCTGAAGGACCACCAGAAAAATGAGATGGAGCTCCTGAAGATACTGAAGAATCAGTAGTACGGTTGTCCTGACTCGGCAATTTTCAGCAGCTTCCTTTTTTAGAAGCATTGAAAAACACTCCCTGCTCCTCTTATGACCCCAGCTTCGTTCTTTGATTTCTGAGCCATGCAGTTGTGGAAGGAAAAACAACTTGCTAGTCGCTCTCGGGCCATTTCCCAGCCTGACACCTGGTTCATTGGCTGTGTTTTGATGTGGGCACTGCAGGGCTGGGGCATTTTCAGTGGGTGTCACACCCAGTGTCTTCTGTTATCTTGTGTTGCCCAGATGATCCAATTTAGTGCCTTTTTTCCTGTGTAGGGTAAAGATTAAGGCATGGCTGTGAGCAGGGCAGCTGGAGAGGAGTCGATGCATGACTGGGACACTTGAGGACATGAATGAGTGTTGTAGCAGGGGGGCATGGTCTTCTTTGGGAGTGCCAGTCTGTTACTGGCCACATGGACCCCAACATTAGGGGTGGATTTAGAAGGTGGTAAAACTGCACGTCTTCCATGGAGGCGGGGTCTTGCAGATATCATGGCATCACGTACACTGTCCTCAGTTGCTTCTGAGGAGCACCCTTGAAAGAGATTCCCCATGTCATGTGGTTTTCACATTTGTCATGATCGTAGAGCCATGGAATCATTGAATGTGTCGGGTTGGAAAGGGCCTCCACAGGTCGTGTAGTCCAACTCCCCCACAACAAACAGGGCCATCTCTAACCAGACCAGATTGCCCAGAGCCCCAGCCAGCCTGACCTTGAGTGGCTCCAGGGATGGGATCTCCATCCCCTCTCTGGGCAGCCTGTTCCAGGGATCCCCCACCTTCAGATTCAAGAACTTTTTCCTCATGTGCAGCCTCAATGTCCCCTTTTCTATCTTAAAACCATGACCCCTTGTCCATCATTCCTGCCCTTGTGAACAGTCTTCCTCTGCCTTATGACAGCACCTTTCAGGGAAGGTTGCTATAAGGTTTCCCTCAGAGCCTTCTCCTCTTCAGGCTGGACAACCCCCACTCTCTCAGCCCATCTTCAGGGTAACAGTTTGGAGAGGGGTTGACAGCATGTTGATTATGTGAAGGTGCAGCTTGTGCTGCTCTGTCTGACTGACTACATGGAGATTTCAGGCACAAGGCTAGGAGCTGAACAATCTGGAAGAGCTGAAGGTGCAGTCAGGAAGGCAGGAGACTGGCTTCAAGGCAATAAAATTGCCTCTATCATAGGATCATTCAGGTTGGAAAAGATCCCTGAGACCATCAAGTCCAACCATATGATGCTTTTGCTCTTCTGTAGGCTGCTGATGCTTTTAGAGGTGATAGTGTCTGTTTCTTACAATCTGGCAGTGATGACTGGGATTCTCCTGCAGCTTTTGGGTTTGATATCTGCTCTACATGCTGACAACTGAGGAGATTAAACAAGTGTACACAATACAGGGGTGGGAGAAGTGAATTAAGGCTGCTTCTCAGAGTCAGGGAACTCTAGTGTCTGTTATTATCAGGGTGTCTTCCAAATCATTCTATACTAAAAATATCTTCACTAAAAAAAGAGGTTGAAGGTCTTGGGTTTTTTCCCATCAGTGCTATTTGGAGGGAAGGAAGCAGGCTAGAGGAGAGGGAGTTTAGCTGGAAAAAGCCCCCTGATGACTCTAATGGTTCATTTTAAAGATATGTTAAATCCTGTGAATGATTGACTTCGTGGCTGCTGCTTTCTTCTTGTGTCCTTTCACTTTTGAACTGAAGAAAAACACATCTGTTCTCATCCTGAAAATGTTGTTGATAGATTACTAGACAAAGTTCAGTAGAGGCAGGCCAGTTGACTTCTGAAAGGAGCAGAGGGGCTGCAGAGAAATCCCTTTTAGGAGGATGTAGCTTGTTGGTTCAGGCAGCTTGCAAGCAGGAGGAGGTTTGGCATGGCTCACTGCAACCATTCTTAATGCTCCGGTTAGATAGATGATGTGTCAGCTGGAGCAAATGCTTGTGCTGCCTTCCACAGATATCTGTCAGCATTTGCTGACTCTGCCTGTGTGGCATGGAATCACAGAAATCTAGGGGAGGAAAGGAAGGGAAGGGACCTCTCGAGATCGTCCAGTCTAATCCTCCTGCCAGAGCAGGATCCCCTAGGGCAGGTCACACAGGGCGGCATCTGGGGCAGGGGGGTTGAAAGTCTCCAGAACAGGAGTCTCCACAGCCTCTCTGGGCAGCCTGTGCCAGGGCTCTGTCACCCCCACAGTGAAAAGTGTTTATGTTCATATGCAACCTCCTCTTCTCCAGCTGGCACCTGTTGTCCCTTGTCCTATCACTGGACACCACTGAGCAGAGCCTGGCTCCATCCTCCTGGCACTCCCCACTCCCATATTTATAATGGGGTCACCCTTCTGTCGCCGTTTTTTTTGCAGGCTGAACAGACCCATCTCCACCAACCTTTCCTCATCAGCAGATACTCCCCTCCCTTCATCATCTTTGTGGCTCTGTGCTGGGCTCTTTCCATCAATTCCCTGTCCTTCTTGAACTGAGAGGTGCAAAACTGGACACAATATTCCAGATGTGATATCACCAGGGCAGAACAGAGTGGAAAGAGAACTTCTCTCCACCTACTAACTATCCCCCTTCTAATCCACCCCAGAATGCCACCAGCCTTCTTGACTACAAGGGCACCTTGCTGACTGACGGTCATCCTGCTGCCCACCAGCACTCCCAGTCCCTCAGGTCAGTCCCCAGTCCGTACTGGTGTTCAAATGCCAACAGATGCCATTCCCTTGCTGTTTGAAGGTGTTTGCAGTAGGATGGAGATGAAGGCCCTCAGCTCTGGAGCAGCATGGAAGGCACATGGCCAAAGCTTGTGGGAAACACCTAATTGCTCCACAAAGGCAGAGGCAAAATAAAAAGTGATGGAAACGTCTGCTTGCTGTTTCTCGTGTAGTTTAGCATTTGTTTTGTCCTGGATCAGACAGCAACCAGATTCCCCTTTGTCTTTTTCAATGACCTTGCTCTCCCCTTTCAGTGCCATCCACAAGACAATCAATTGTTGTCATTGTAGGGGCATGAATATGGGTTGAGCTCTTAGAATCACAGAATGTTTTGGGCTGGAAAAGACCTTTAAAGGTCAGGTAGTCCAACCCTGCCGCAGTGAGTGAGCAGGGCATCTCTAACTAGAGCAGGTTACCCAGAGCCCCCTCCAGCCTGAGCTTGAATGGCTCCAGGGATGGAGCCTCCCATCACCTCTCTGGGCAGCCTGGTCCAGTGTTTCAGCACCCTCTGATTAAAGAGCTTTTTTCCTAACATCCAATCTAAATCTCCCCTGCTCTACTTGAAAACCATTGCCTGTCATCCTGTCACTGCACACTCCTGTGAACAGACCCTCTGCAGCTTTCCTCTAGCCCCCTTCACCTACTGGAAGGCCACTATAAGGTCTCCCCAGAGTCTTCCCCTCTCCAGGCTGAATAATCTCAACTCTCTCATAGGAGATGTGCTCCAGCCTTTTGATCATTTCTGTGACCTCCTCTGGACCTGCTCCAACAAGTCCACATCCTTCTGGTGCTGAGGGCTCCTCAGCTGCATGCAGTACTCCAGGTGAGGAGACGTATACCTCTGAATAAGAGGTGTGCATAGTATCACTCAAAGGACTGGGGCTGAAAGAGAGTTTACTTCATTTGTAGAGTGGCAGGCACCTGCTCCATGGGCAGTGACCCGATGTGTGCGTGTGCCGCAGCACTTACTATGCAGTTACCTGCTTCAGCGAAGGAGCAGAGTCACTCAGGACTGTCACCAGCAATTAATGCCATGCCTGAGCACTCAGAACTGCCACTGCTACTGCTGTCCTGCTCATTCTTCTGACACAAAAATAATTATCTAGTAGGTCATTTGCCTCTTGCCCCGAAGAAAATGATTAGTGAGGTAGAAGTGATGCTCTACAGTTTCTCAGAGTAGGAGATAATTATGGGGTACAACCACCTGCTAGGAACCTGCAAAACTACTTGCGATGGGTATGTATCACCTCTGGTGGAGCTTCACATCCAACAGGCGAGTAAGCCAAAAGCTTCTCAGTGCTGTTGCTTAGATCCCAAGTAGTGCTGCTGACACAAACCACCTGGTGTGTCTGAATTGCAGCAAATGATTGCACATCTCAAGGTGCCACATGATTTCGGATGCTTTTCGCAGAGCAAAAGCTGAGGTCCTGACCTGGAGGCCAAGTCTAGTTGAGGGGTGTCCCTGGCTGATGGCAGGGAGCTTGGTGGACGATCTTTAAGGTCCCTTCCGTGATTCTATGAAAACCTGTTTGAGCTCAGAATACAAAAGACTTCTTCAACAAACATGCTGCTTGATTTTGACTCCCCCCTTCTATGCTAGAAATGAATGCAGGCTTTTCATTCACGCAAAATTCAGTTGAGAATTCTGAGGACACCTTTCACAAAGAACGGTGCCTACATTCAGCAACTTGCAAAAATGAGATGATATCTTCAGTCTTACCTCCAAAGCCACAGATTTCCACAGTCATTCAGAGCCCTGGCCTTCTGTCTGCTCATTCTGGAGAGCAGAGCCCAGCTCAGCGGTTACGCAATGCTTGTTCAGTGTGACAGTTTGGCCAACGCACCCCGACTGAAACTTGGCAGTGAGGGCAGGCTGCAAAGTTTAATTCTGTGTAGACATGTTTACCTTTTTATTAGCTACAAAACAAGTCGGAGGGATTACTTCAGTTACTGGGTCTGATAACAGGAGCTCATGAATCTGAAACTTCCTGCACTTGGTATGAATTCGGCATCGCAGTGGGTGTGAAACTGCCCGTAGCTCATCCCTAGCTTAGTGAATGTCAGACTACTGAGGTCAGGTAAGCTTTAGTAAGTCTTCCTATAGCTTCTAGCTTATCTGAGATTAGTGCAGCTGAAGCATCTGGGATGGTGTGTCTGGATTCAGGAATGGTTCAGATGATTTTTATCACAGCAGTTTAACTTCTGCTCATCCCTCCCAAATAAACACTAATTTGCTGATGTGCCCTGTTTTGCAGCTGTTTCCTGGTCAGCCCAGATTTTGAATTCTTGAGAGAATGCAGTTAAAAATAAACTAACCTGAGTAGAAGTGGCTCTGTTTCTAGGAAACCTATCATCTTCCTAACTAATCTTCTAATTCAGGTCTGCAGATCTCTTCGGGTCACTGCTCTGAGAAGTGCTGCCCTGATGGTTTTAAACATCACAGTCTCACAGTACTGATGAGGCTGGAAAAGGCCTTAAAGATCATCCAGTCCAACCTAAAACCAACCCAGTAACCTAAACGTCTGACATCTACGTTCTATTACAAAATGTTTTACTATAGAAGGATGTCAGGTGCTGGCAGTGAAGGATGAAACACCTTTGTTTTAATAAACTTTGAGCATTTATTAGGTGTGAAATGGCTTATGATTTACTCCCCTGCAGGACTTCTGACTTACTTTCTCACTGCATCCTTAGGAAGACACTTTTGCACAGCAAGTGTAGTGAGACCCTGCAACTGGCTGCCCAGGGAAGGGGTGGAATCACCATCCCTGGAGGTGTTTAAGGGTCGATTAGATGTAGTGCTTGGAGATCTGGGCTAGTGGTGAATTTGGCAGAGGAAGGTTGATAGCTGGACCCAGTGATCCCAAGGATCTTTTCCAACCTGTGTGATTCTGTGATTCCAATGCAGTCATCACTGGCCATAGGTCTGGCGAGCTGCTGTCAGACCATACAACACCCCGTCTGAGTATCACAAAGGCAACTTCAGTGCCTTTTAAAAAGCACAGGTTTTACCTTCTTATTTTCTAGAAGCAGCTGTTAAGGTTTTTTTTAATAGATAAAACCTATTTAAAATGATTCTGCAGTTGGTTTTGAACTAATTAGCAATGTGCAACCCCAACTAATAATAATTACATAATAATATTATAACTCATAATAATGAGTGCATTGTTCAGACTGTAGAATGTCCACATTTACTTTTTCATTCCTTGGAGCCTCTTTCTTATCATCAGAGGGCTGTATAAGAATTGCAAAGACAGGCAGTTCCTCCACATCCTGTGAAAAGTGGCAGAAGACACCCAATGCCTTGACGGAAGGAGTGGCTGCAGGACTCACTTGCGCATCACAGAATCGATGGGTAGTACGAAATCTTGCGGTTTACAGTCAGCCCCATAGGCAAAGCTGGAGAAAACCAGACGTGCCTTGGTCCCTGTGCCTCTGCAGGAGGGTTTTTCCTGCCTGTGGTGCTGTATTGCCACCACTGTGTGCAGGAGCCGTGCTTAGGGGTCTGTCTGAAGTGTCCTCACAGAGCTGTAGCGGTTTCCCGGTTGTTTTCCTAACGGAGCAGAACCACAAGTTGTTTGTTCTTTTCCAAACAGGGCAGGTCAGGTGTGAAGGACACTGTAGTGTGCTCCTAGGTTTGTATTGCCCTGACACATGATGTCAGATTACATTATAAGCTCAAATGAGTGTGCACGTATGAGCTGTGAGGAGCACAGCAGAGGTCTCTGCAGCCTTTTTGCCCCCTTTCTGTCTGCGAAAGCCATTCTGTGGGTGTGATTTTTGTAGACGCGGATGCTCTAAATATTTGTTCACTGGAGGGCTTTGGAATTGCTGGTCTACAGGACACTTGGTGTGGCCTTAAGACAGCTGGCTGGTTGAGTTGAGGAGGCACTGCTGCAGGCACAGAGAGCCTGCAGGAAGGTACCTGGTGCAGACAGATCTGGTGTGACTACAAACAGAAGTGGTGTGAGTGCTGTTGTATCCACTGAGACACACATCTGTGATAAAAGCATCTGAGAACTTCCATTCTAATAGTAAACAAGGGTAGTGTCCCTGCAGTAAAGTGACATCCCCCTCCAAGGCTTCCTGTTCAATAGAAAAAGCAACTAACCAAGCTTGAGCAAAACCCATGGGGTTTATAGTGTTTCATTCGCTCTTCTGCGTATTTCCACAAGGGATTCTTTTTCTTCCATCTCCTTCAGTGGTCTGACATGGCACAGTGTGGTGTCTTGGTCGTCTAACACGAGACAAGCTGAAACTGGAAGTTTTTTTCCCCAGCCTAATTAATGAGAGTGAGTTCGTACAAGTGAATCTCCAGGCTGCTGAGTCACTGCCTCTGTCGTTGTGATTTTGGATGTGGCCTGGTCTGAATGATGGGGAATTCTCTTAAATCCTCAGGCTTGGAAACTGGTGACAGTGTAAAGCAACTGGTGACACTATAAAGCAACTGGTGACAGTGTAAACCTACCAAGTTTCTGTAGGCTACCCCTTCGTTTCTGAAAGCAGCACTGGAGAAAAGGAGAAAGGAGGAACAGCAAAATGTCTGTTGTGAGAGGAGTTCAGACCCTGGGGACTCACAAGTGCCATAACCCTCTGTGAGTTCTCTGCTGCACCAGCTTTACAAAGCAGGGTTTCTGGTAGGGATGCTTGCACTGGGGGAGGATGTGTCCCTGTTCTTCTGACCCTGAGCTCTAAACTTCGCCGCTCTTCTGGAACAGCAAAGGGTTTCTCTGTCAGACTTCCCCTAAATAAAGGATTACAAAATAGGGAATTGCCCTGAGGAGAAAGGAGTAAACAAAGCGGATTTCAGTGCTTCAGTGCAGCCTCACGTACAGGATTCTTTCAGTCCTGGATATCCCACGAGATCAGCACACCGAGAAAGAAGAGGAGTTGTTTGCACTGGGGAAAAATGGTGTTCTTGTTCAAAAGCCCAGGGAGTGAAGAGTGTGACACCAAGCAGCCCAGACTTCCAGGAGAGAGCATCAAGAAGCGAATCAGCAGGCATGAAGAAAGAATATTTCTCAGACTATGTGAGATGTCACAGACTGGACATCTGCTACCATGATATGCCTTCTTGTTCCTGATTTTAGCCTGTCCTCCTTTCTCAGGTGACTCTGTGGAGCTCTGGGAATGCAGTGGTTGAAGATATCTGCCGATTCAACTACCTTCATTCAGAAATGAGGAGAGAAAGCAAAAACATGCCAAGAAATAAATTCCAGTGTCCTTGTTTTTCTTCCTGACCTCTGTTGGCATAAACATAATCCAGTATGATACCGATATTTTCAATTTGTGTCCCCAGTCCTTTTTCTTTCCCTTTTTTCCACCTAGGGTATGTGCTACACCTTCACTTGAAAAGTAAACAGACTTCTATTGATTATTTTAACGCATTCCTGTTAATCTTTTACTGTGTGTGAAGAAGAAACATCTGGACTTTAAACCAACAGTCTTAATTTCAGCAGGAGGCTGGTTGGTTGCTCCTGATTCTGCCTCAAATTCTGCGGTGTTTAGAAATCATTGTGGGGAGGAGTGTTTGTAATTTATCCTGTTAAGAGCTATTGTCCTTCTCCAGCAGCAGTAATCACAGCAATGAGGAGGCGGGATGTCAGGTCAGCCAACAGTTCAGGCACCCTCAAATTCAAATCGTTTGAAAATCAGAGTTGTTTGCACTGTCTGCAAACCTGGAAGACAGGGAACGTGCTGAGAACACAGATGTGATGCTGATTTCTCACAGGGAAGACAAGTGGTGGGGGGCAGTTGTGGACCCGTCAACTAACTCCAATTTCCAGATTAATTCTGGAATAAAGGTTCCAAATACATGTAGTACTTGAAAGTTCAAAATTACACGGATTAGGATCAACAAATTCTACCGAGCCAATATGATTCCTGTCTTTGATAGGATAACACAGCTGTGGGATGGAGAGGAAGCAGTACATGTAATCTCTTGGCGTTACTAGGGCTTTCAGTACTGCTACTTAACATGCTGAAACAGTAAAGAAGCTAGATAAACCTGTTCAAGGCACTGTACAACTAGCTGGCTGCAACTAGGCATTCAGATTTCAAAGCAGCTTGCTGCTGAGAACACAGTCAAAGAGGCAGACTACCTATTGAGGGGGGTCTTGCAGTGGTGCGGTTTGTGCCCCACGTGAACCCATGTTTGGCCTGGGTGGTGGAGAGTGTGCTGGTTGGTCCCCAGGTGCTGTGGAACTGTGGGGTGGTGTTTGCTGGGATTACAGACCCACAGAATGCCTTAGGGTGCAATCAGTGATCTCCTCCAAATCAAGTTAAGTTTTGCTTTGCCTGCAATTTCTAAGTTGTTTTCAAACCCTCCTTGTTTTTTTAGGTTGTTTAGGTTTGTTTCAACCCATTAGCACATTGACAGCATTGAGTTGGTTAATTGCATCTTGGGATAAACCCTTGACGTTGGCACAGGTATCTGTCATCAGTAACCTAATATTTAATGTATTCAGGGGCTTCTGTTCAGCTTCCCGCATGTCTTTCAGCCACCAGAAGTGTTTCATAGAAGGACTGTTTGGAATAGGTTGTGTTTCTTTGTCACCTTGTATGATGTTTTAATCATGCCAAATCTGTTAAATCTGTTTCTCGGGTCATCAGGAGAAACACTTCCTGCAAAAAGAGGAATTATCAGTGGTCAGGTCTTGTTGAAATCCAAATCTGAAAGAAGGGGAGGGCAGTGGAGTCAATAAAAATAACGGTTGACAAGAAGGGCTGCAGACACTTAAGAGTGATGAGAGACAGAGGATGGGATTGTTACTCACTGGTAACTTTAGAGGCAGACAACAGGAGGAAAGAGCTAGGTAAACTGATGGATGAGTGATGCCCTAACAATCGCGTGTGAGTAGGTTACAAACAAATTCAGACTACATAGTTTGAGACAGCCGGGAGCTGGGGAACGAAACCCATTGTTGGAAAAGTTTCCACTAGGATAAGCATTTATCTGTGTTGTGGCAGAGAAAAGAAGAGACCCCCCCCAAAAAGTGTAGTAACAGTGTGAGCATCCTCTTGCTGGGAGGTTTTGAAAGACATGGTGAAACAGCCATGTCAGTTCCTGTCAGTTCTGAGTTTTAGAAAATACTCAGTGCACTAACCACTGTCTCTTCTCAGGCTCCCTTTCATTTCCTTTATTCAGACAAGCGTTGGCATCTCCCACATAATGAAAAGTGGAGCTTGATTTAGCAAAACCACACAAACGTGCGTGCTGTGGCTCTTTGAAGCTCTAAGTGTAAAGAGTTGTTTTCAGAGGAGAGAAAAGAGTGATTCTTTGCTTTCGATGATTATTGGAAGGGCTAGCTGGTAACTCCTGGTCATGTTTAGCTGATTCTTTGCCCCCAGGAATTGATTGCTCGTTCTAAAATCAGGGGTTTCCCTCATGATAAGCAGCTTGTATATAATTTGTGAGCAATTGAAATGCTCTCTTGATCTTTCATGATAAAAACAAGCCTAGGAGTATGGTTTTATTGGAGTTCTGGAGGTCTCAAGATGTGTATTGCTTTTTGCATCCCTGTTAGCCTCCTGCAGAGTTCAGTTAATTGGCGTCATTTACTTTGTGTTCAGGGGTAGAATGAAGAGGAACGCTTGGGTTCTGATTTGGTTTGGTGTTGATCCTGTAAGATAATATTTTTTAAAAATACTTTGGCCTGAAAAGAGAAATTCTGTGCAAGTCTTCTCTGCTGGCTGCTCACGCTGGCTGAGCCCCTCCAACAGTGGCGGAGTCAGTGTTTGCCACTGGATTCTTCCAGCCCACCTGAGGAGGATGGGGAATTCCTGATGGATATGAATTTGGTGATAGAATAAAATACTGAAAGAAGACATTGCAGAGTCACAAGAACTGGGATGAATGTTGTTCTGATTTACTAAACAAAGCAAAATCTTCTTTTACTGTAAGGGTTACAGAGCACTGGAACAGACTTCCCAGAGAGGTTGTGGAGTCTCCTTCTCTAGAGGCTTTCCAGACCCGTCTGGATGCATTTCTGAGTGTTCTGCCCTAGTTTTAGTCCTGCTCTGGCAGAGGGGTTGGACTTGATGATCTTTGTGGGTCCCTTCCAACCCTAGATGTTCTGTAATTCTGTGAAACCAGTTACTGAATTCTCCCACGTGAGATTGTACTCGGCATCATTTTTATTTACTTTACTGCTGCATGAACGTTCTTTCACCCAGTAGCAAAGCTGAGGCTATCCAAACAATTGAACCTGGGATAATCAAGTAGCCTGCTGTGGGCTGGATTTGGACACACAGACATACTCCGTAGGTAAGACTGGAGTACCTGTGGGAGGTGTAAGTGTCCACTGTTCCTCCATGAGCACCCATATAACTTATTTTGGCTGCATTTCACCTAGGAAGAAGCTCATAACTTTGCTCTCTTTGCAGCCATGAAGGTGAAATTTGACATTTTGCTGTCTTAGAGCAGTGTTTTCACTGCTTCAGTGGAGGCTGGGAGAAATGCAAGTAACGCTTTTCTAAGCAATCCTTCTGTGTGAAAGCATCCATCTCTTCAACAGCAGTCTCTTGGGAGGGGTTTTGTGGTTTATTTCTTTTAATTACCAGTTGCTATTTCTATTGCTACTCTACAGGCACAAGCAAAACACATCCGATCAAAATGACTTGGTCTGTTAATAAACAGCAGGAGTAGTGAATGGCATTTCAAGTGGTACGGAACAGCCACTTTCCTTTGTGTATCTGCACATCATCCTTTTTGAAAAGTAGTTTCCATGCAAAACCAGGAAAAAGAGTTTCCTATTATTTATATTATTTCATATAAACAGCCATGGGAAAATGAAACAGAAAGGTACTTTCTCACCGCTCAGATGTAATTGTGGGAGCTTCTTATAAGGAGTTAAGAATGGGTGATGCTATTTTTCCCCGTGATTTGTGTTTCACTTTGCTTTTCCTTCTGTTTAATGATGGAAAGAAAGATCAAGAAGGATCATCAAATAAACATGAGCACTTAGTAGGATGATGTCATCTTCATATTTTATGCATCCATGGAGAGCTGAATGGGATTAAGAAGGAAGAGCAGGCAAATGGGTATTCTGCATGTGCTATCACCTATTCTCGTACTGGGTAGTGGCATCACTTTTTATATTGCTGCTATGAAAGGTGCTGTAAGAAAAGTTTGAAACAGTTCAGAAAACAACCACAAGAATGAAGCAGAAATGTTGTCTTTGAGAGTTGCTCAGCTGGTAGTTCTTGAGATGTCAAGCACCCAAGCAGAACTCTGTCAAGAAATCATAGAACCATAGAATGTTTTGGGTTGGAAGGAACCTCCAAAGGTCACCTAGTCCAACCCCCCTGCAACAAGCAGAGACATCTCTCACTATAACAGATTGCCCAGAGCTCCATCCAGCCTGACCTTGAATGGCTCCAGGGATGGGGCCTCCACCACCTCTCTGGAAGCCTGTTCCAGGGATCCACCACTCTCCACCCCAACTCCCTCAGATAGTCTTCATGAAAGAGAGGTGCTCAGTGCTCTGAGAATTATTATGGCTGCCTTTGGACCCACTCCAGCAGGCCTATTCCACGTTCAGCTTCAGCTGAGGCAGGAGTGAGAGGTCGGCCAGCCAGGTGCGTGTCACACAGAGGCAGGGAAATGCCAAGGAGAGGCAGAGCCTTGTGAGGCTTGGCTGTAGGATGAGCAAACGGAGTCTCATGCTGATGAATGGGGTGTTTTTTTTGTGGGAAGACAGATCAGATCAAGTGGCTGTCTTTGCAGATGTTAGAGATAGAGGTCCTTTTAATCTCTTTAATAAGTGAGGTGTTTGTATTCGTATCACAGTAATGATGAGACTAGAAAAGACTTTCAAGATCATCCAGTCCAACCTAAAACCAACCCAGTAACCCTAACATCTGCCATCTAGCTCATGCCACTCAGCACTTCATCCAGCCTGACCTTGAACACCTCCAGGGATGGGGACTCGACCACCTCGGTGAGTGGGTGCAGATAAACTTCACAGCCAGGAGCACGCAAGTGGAGGCAGCGTTCCCTGTGGCTAATCTTCCACGAGAGGGAGCTAGAATTGTCTGGAAAATGTCAGCAAGACGCCTGTCCGATGATGCAGACCTGAGAGGCTCAGAGTTTATCGCCACCAAGCCGCTGGTGTAGCCCAAATGCCGTAGGCACTGTGCTGCTCCTAGGGGTAGCCCAGCAGCGCAGTCAGCTCTGCCCGGGCTGGGCGCTGCTCATCAGCCAGGGAGCTGCTTTGAGCCACTCCGTCGGCATCGACACCACCGACTCTCTTTCTTCCCTGCACTCGAGGTCTGCTGGGCACTCTGAGAATTGCTAGCAGTGCCATGGCATTCCGCAGACGTGTCTCAGTGAGGTTAGTGCTCAGCTAGAGAATAGGAGACTGATCAATACGGGAAGGGTGGGTGTCAGGAGGATGGTGCCAGGCTCTTCTCAGTGGTGTCCAGGGCAAGGGGCAATGGGTGCAAGCTGAAGCGGAGGAGGTTCCATGGAAACAGAAGGAAAAACTTCTTTACTGTGAGGGTGGTGGAGCCCTGGCACAGGCTGCTCAGAGAAGTTGTGGTGTCTCCTGCTCTGGACACCTCACACCCCACCCTGGATGCAGCCCTGGGGATCCTGCTCTGGCAGGGGATTGGATGAGATGAGCTTTCAAGGTCTCTTCCAACCCCTAACTCTCTGTGATTCTGTAATTAGCCAGAAATGCAGTCTGCAAGCAGAGTTCAGTGTGCTGCATGTGAGCAACTAACTGCAGGAGGCAAACCGGGTTGGTGAAGCTGGAAATAAAATAGGCAGGGCCTCACTCTGCTGTAAAACTAAGAGAAGTTTGTGTATGGTCGATCTGGATGTGTAAAGCTGACTTAAACAAACAGCAAAGCCTCTAAATTGGCACATTTTTCTAGGAAGATGTGTGCTCCGTGGAAAAAATCAGGCTTATGAAAGCAGTGATGGGTTTCAGAAAGACTCGGAGTCATGGAATCAACTGCAATGGAAAATAACTCTTCTGAAGGGTCAGGGGCACTGAAAAATGCTGCTGCTAAAAACCTTTGGCAGGCAAGTACCTGCCCCTTCAGAAGGTGAAACTGCTGCTTGAACACATGAAGGTGTGCTTCAGGTGAATCCTCTGCTGGAAATGTGGAGCTGTCTGTGCCGGGGTGTGTGCTGGGGGGAGGCATGAAGAAATCTTCCCAGGGAGATTCCTGGCTCAGAGCAGCATCCAGTATCAAAGGCAGAGGTCCATAAAAATCCCGAGAAAGTCTAGGAATCTTTGAACTGGGTGAAGAAGGGAAACACCTTTGCTTTGAAATCAACAATGTTAAGGAAGAATAAGTCTGATTTTTGCAGAGAAAATTCTTATTGCATCATTGGATGTTAAACCCCCACTTCAAGCATGAGGTGAGAGGATTTGGGATTTGATGTGTGTGTGTACACGAGTGCAAGAGAAACGGCAAGACAACAGCTACCGCTCATTTTAAAGGCAAAATTTTTCCTAATATCCAACCTAAGCCCTCTCTGGTGCAACTTGTGGCTGTTTCCTCATGTTCCATGGGAGGAGAGACCCATTGCCACCTCTTCTCCATCCTCTGTTCAGGCAGTTGATGACAGCGCTTGAAGCAGTAGTTGTAGAGAACTCTTGTTCCAGTATTTCTCGTAATCAGATGTCACTGCTGGTCTCTCCAGCATTTTGCCCTGCTAGAAGGAGCCAGATGCAGGGATGTGATGCTCTGGAGGATAATGCAGAGGGAATTTTTGCATCTAGAGAACACTCGGTGCATTTGCATGTGGCTCACAGTGTCCCTCCAAATGAAACCGAGCCAGGTTGTAATTCAGGCTGCTCTGTCAGCTTTTCATGTTGTGTAAATTCTGTCTGATTCTCCAAAATACAAATTCCATCACTGGAGAGCTCAAACACAATTTAACATGAGGCTAAAACTTCTAATCAAGGCTGATGTGAGCAGCTAATCAAGCAACTAGAGCCAAAATGCATTGGAACAACCCAGTATCCATCAAGGGAAACAGCATTCAGCTTGTTTTGTGCAGTCAGTCCTGCACAGTTCTCCTTGTTTTGATGTTAGCAATCATATGACAGTTAAGAGTGAAGAGAGATCTTTGAGGAAACATCTTAACAAGTGCCTTAATTGTTGAGGAAAAATAACTTCCTGTATGATGAGGGAGGAAATACTTGGCAAATCCCACTATGAGCTTGGATTTTTAAGCGAGTACTTTGATGTAAAAATTACAAAAGCACAAAGCAAGCAGTTTCAATGAGAAATATCTTTCTCTTATTTGTTCTTGGGGTTTTTTTCTGTGTGTGTCTGTTTGATTTGGTTTTATAAGTCATACGTTCAGCTCCTGTCTTTAAAAAACAAAGGCAAAAGGAACTCAAGGGTTAGAGAAAACACTCGTGGACTTCTGTGTTTGGTTTTAGCGACCAAAGTAAAGCAGAGGCTGTGCTGACCTTTATGAAAGAACAGATCCATGGGGAAAGAAGGGGTTTTAATGCCAGGAGGGGAGCGTCATGCTCAGTGCTTAGGGACAGTGAAGGAGGATGTTGAAATTGACTGTTACACCACGAGTGAAAGGCAAACTCGGTATCTCTTTTACAGAAGCTGTCAGTCTACTGCCATCAGTTTCATCCAGTAAGAGAAGATACCTGCTAGTGTTTCCAAGCAATCTTGAGGTATAAAATATTGATGGGTTTTCTCTCACTATTTATTTGTCTCGCTGTGCCCATAATCCCAGATTTCACGTTCCCGTTATTAGACTCCGTCAATTTTGATGTCTGCTCTGTATTGCCGGGCTCTCTGCTGATGGTTGTATTACATCTCACAAGTCTTGAAGAAGCTTTCATCTGCTCGTGCAAAAAGCTCCTCTGCTTCCCAACTCATACCTGGGTATCAAAGCTAGCTATGGAAAATATTTGCTAAAGCAAAGAGTGACAATTAGAAGTGGAATCACCATACAGACAATGAAGAAATGAATGCTGCTACTATAAAGAGATGCTATGAGTTACGGTATCACAGTCACACAGTACTGATGAGGCTGGAAAAGACCTTAAAGAGCATCCAGTCCAACCTAAACCCAACCCAGTAACCCTAACATCTGCCATCTAGCTCATGCCACTCAGCACTTCATCCAGCCTCACCTTGAACACCTCCAGAGACGGCGACTCGATCACCTCCGTGGGCAGCCCTTCCCTTCCCTGAGCAGCCAGTTCCAAGGCCTGATGACCCTCTCGGTGAAAAACATTTTCCTCATAGCCAACCTGAACTTCCCTGGGTGCAGACTGAGGCTGCTCCCTCTTGTTCTGTCACCAGTCACCTGTGGGAAGAGACATTCAAGGTCAGGCTGGATAGGGCTCTGGGCAATCTGGTCTTGTTAGCCATGTCCCTGGTTCTTGTAGGGGGTTGGACTAGATGACTTGTGGAGGTCCCTTCCAACCCTATACATTCTATAGTTCTGTGATTCAACCTCCTGGTGGGGTGGCTGCTCCTAGGATGTAGCTAGGTTGCGTTAGTGGTGTTTCAATGAAGCTATGACTGACACTGTCAGTGAGCACCTCCTCTCCATCACATACCCACCATTCTTATTGTGGTCTGGTCACAGTTCAGATCAGATAGCCTCCCGCTTCTGAAGCCAGTTTTCTGCAGAGAGCTGGCGAACTGTAGTTTCATAAGTAGAGACGGACTCATTAATATGTGAGAAATATTTTTCTGATAGCTTCTGCCAACGAGTTGGTGATTGGCAGGAAGTCCTCATTTCTATCAATCCCTTAACGTCTACTGAAAAAGCTCAAACAGCTTGAGACTCATATCCTGACAAGGTTTAATAATCCTGGCAGCATTTAATAAATGGGTAATTGTTTAAGTCTGTTTTCTCCTTTGTAATCAATACCGGTGCTTTACTAGCGAAGTGTTAACTTGTCAGCAATTAATTTCTTAATAGAAGGCAGAGTAGAGAAATCCCCTTGAGATACGGTACTGGAAACCTCATAGGATTTTGAATTTCTGTGCTGTGAAGAGGGTTTTCATTAAAATGCATGGATCCCTGTGCCAGCAATTCCTTCACACACGCCCTTGGAGTATTTTTTGTGGAGGTCCCAGGAAGACAGTGACTCCACCAGTAATGGACTCTCTGCATTGCATCCGGGGTGGGTTATGGTGACATAATGATGGTTCTGTAGCTGGTTGCTCTATCTCCCGGCTTAGGGCATGAGTCACTCACACAGTTTCTGATTCAGTGTCTCTTCTTCCTTTTAGGAGACCTTTTACTGCCCTACAGAGTCTCTGATTTGCTCAGCCATTTAATTTGTCTCTCTCCCACTCAGCCTGTTGTGTGCCATCGTATGGAGGAGCAGACCTAATCCCACTGTGACCTATTAGGACCCAGTTTTACACAGGGAGAGGCCAACCCCACTGCAACCTCAGTAACAAAATACTGAGGGAACATTACCTGACCTTTCAGTTTCAGATTGATTTCAACTAGAAAAAAACCCCATACTGTGCCCAGAGCAGTCCTCAGCCTCTTAGCCCAAGAAGTGTTCAATACTGGAATGAAGAGACACAGCATCTTCTGTCATGGAGCTACAACTGGTAACTCCCAGAAAACAAACAGGCAGACACATAATTCACAGGGCAGACAGCAAGAGGGAAGGCGCTGCATACGAATAAGTGTGAGGATGTGTGAGCCAGTGGGTGCTGCAGGAGGGTTTCTAACTGCCTCACTGCAAGTGCAGTTCCACAAACAGCTCTTCTTACTGTGTTTCATCAGTAGGTACTACTCAGTAGCATAAAACTCTTAAAAATGACCCCAGCAAACAGGCAAAGCAAATAACGATCCCTTAGAAATACCGATGTGTAGCTCCTGCCTTTTAACATCAGCTTCATTTGTGGTGTTTCCTCAGAGTGTGCATTGCTGCCTCACATTTGGAGGGTTTGGTCAGCCCGTTTGAACAAGACGATGCACTAATCAGGTAACTCTCATCTAGCTGTGTTAGCTGCCTGAATGTGGTTTCAGTCGGGCTTCTTCCATTAATTAGTGTTTTTATCCATTAATGTCCTTAAATCACAGGCAAGTAAAGTAGAGATATTTCTTGATATCCATGGGTGCCCTGTGCTGTAGCTGAATATAAGCCTCTGCTTAGCTATCTGATAAAAAATCTTTATGAGGTGCTACTGCAGACAGGAGCTGAAATAAGAGCAGCATTGCAGGTTCTGAGGATTATTTTATGGGGTGCAGAGAAAAACAGCAGGGCGCTCCTCACAGAGGAATGCAGGAGAAGTATTTGAAGCCTTGGAGAGCTCTCCTGACTGTCTGAGGACCTGGATGTGGCGAGGATCTCCTTACTCTGTTACAGAAATGCTGGCTGTACCCAGCTGTGTCCGGGATGGGCAGGTTGGGGTTTTCAGGCATGACACGTTTAGGTTTTGCACAATCCCTTTACAAGAGTTTTAGATGCACAGAGAGGTGAACAAAGAGTCAGTTTTCACTTCACCCAGCCAGTACTTCCACTGCTGTTTTTAGTGTTGCATGTCCCTGCTACCCTGTTACTTTCAGTAATGACTCCTATACCCTTGTATCGAGCCCTTCAAAGCATGGACCTGAGGATTCACCCTGGTCTGAGAACACTTGTTCTCACACAGTTGCCAACCTTTGATTCATTTGGCCCAGGCATTCAGTGAAGGACAACTGATGAGTAAAATGTATAACAGCCTTTTGTTGCTGAACTCTCGACCACTCTGGACTACTCTGTGGAAGTAGCTGATTGCACTTGAGGTTTGTAAAGCTAGCCTGGATTTCCTGATTATCTGTTTAATTTAACTGCCTTTAATGATCCAGCACATCTGGCCTGGTGCAGTCATCGTGCAGTACAAGCCATCTAGCTTTTATGCTGGAGAAAGATTCATTACTGTGACTGGCTCACCCAGCCATTATAAAACTTGGCTGGAGTTTCCCACACTGTCCTGCGGAGGAAAGTTAACTCCTTCAGCCAAGGTTTCTCCATCTTTTGCAGATTTCAGGATGACCCTATGTAGATCTGGAGTTTCAAAGGGGTCTTTCCAGCACTGAAGTGCTGATACAGCCAGCACAGGCTGAAACAGCCTTCTCTGGAGGTGGGTTTTGTTTTCTGAAGCTTATTTTTATTACAGTGGTGCTCTCCAGCTGGGGATATTTAGATTCTCTGGGTCCCGTTTAGCCAAAAGACAAACAAATGCATTCTTCGGGGACCAGCTCTCCATTCCCAAGTCCCATAGCTTAGTTTTCCCAGTTATGTATCTGAAATGATGTTTTTAGCAGCGTGACTCACAGGGGATCTTATCACTCCCTACAACTACCTGAAGAGAGGTTGTAGTCAGCTGGGGGTCAGGCTCTTCTCCCAGACTGCTAGCGACAGGATGAGAGGGCCTGAAGCTGTGCCAGGGGAAGGGTAGGTTGGACGTTAAGAAGCCCTTCCTCGTGGAAAGGGTGATCAGACCGTGGAATGAACTGCCCAGGGCAGTGCTGGACTCCCCATCCCTGGAGGTGTTTAAGGACAGACTGGCTGTGGCTCTTAGTGCCCTGGTCTGGCTGATGGGGTGATGTTAGGTCCTGGGCTGGGCTGGGTGAGCTCAAAGGGCTTTTCCAGCCTCAGTGTTGTGAGATTTTTCAAATTACCTGTAAAATAGACAGAAGTGGATGAATAAAATACAATTACAGCATAGAAACACACGAGTCTTGGTCGGTATGTGCTATTCGAGCATTACTCTGCAGTGCAAAGAGGAGCTTCAATGGACAGAGTGTTTGCATCAGACAAAAATATACAAGCAAAATGTTGCTTGAGCTCCACTCTGTTATGTTGTGCCCCAGCACTTCACATGTACAAGGGACAGCAAGACTAGGACCCTACATTCAAAGGTAGCACATTCATTCACACCATAGCTAGTCCCTCCAGAGCTCTCTATCTACTCTACGTGAGAATTCTGCTTGTGAAACTGTTCTTTACTCTTCTTAGAGTAGAAAGGAGCTGGGAAGCCATTCAGTAAAGAGCTAACATCTTACCTAGAAAGATGGAAGAGAGAATCCCTTCTGCTCACTTGTTCTCAGCCAGCCTGCGAGTCCTTTTGCATGATTTGAGCCTTTCAGGTTTCGGTTTCTGTGCAGCCCTCCTCTTCAGTGCATTTCAGACCCTGCATTTTAAATCCAACTGCACTCATATTTAGTAAATATTAAATAATTTAATCCAATAATTGAGTAATTGAATAAATGCCATTAAGGGGCTGAATAATTTATAAGTGTATCCAACAAGGATCAACTGATAACAACATCCATTCTGTGGATGTTGGAAGTCTTTCAGCATTTTCTGATGTTCTGATTTTGAAATGCCTTAGAGGTTGTCCTTTCAGTTGGCCTTAATATTTGTGGAAACCTCTCTGTTTAACTTTGTGTCTCTCAGGCTTTGTCTTTCGTATAGAAATTATGTTTTTTCCTCATGTGCTAACAAGGATGGAGAAACCACTTCTTCAGGTGCCTGTATTCATTCTGCTAGAGTAGCCGCTAGCTGTGTTACAGCCTGAACTAGAAAGATGCACAAAAACTCCCAGCAAACACCAGAAGTGCTGACATGATCATAGAATCATAGAACAGAATGCATTGGGTTGGAAGGGACCTCCAAAGGCCATCTGGTCCAACCCCCCAGCAGGGAGCAGAGACATCCTCAGCTAGATCATGTTGCCCACAGCCTTGTCCAGCCTCACCTTGAGGATCTCCAGGGATGAGGCTTCAACTGCCTCCCTGGGTAACCTGTTCCAGTGTTCAACCCCCCTCCTGCTAAAGAACTTCTTCCTAACAGCCCATTTCAATCTACCCTTCTCTCATGTGAAACCATT
This sequence comes from Upupa epops, assembly GCA_013397515.1. Classification (NCBI taxonomy): domain Eukaryota; kingdom Metazoa; phylum Chordata; class Aves; order Bucerotiformes; family Upupidae; genus Upupa; species Upupa epops. The sequence goes on along the minus strand of VZRI01001787.1, from coordinate 110,978 downwards.
GCCCCCCCACCCCAGCACTCCAGGCCTTTGTAAACAGTCTTTCCTCAGCCTTCTTGTAGCCCCCTTCAGGGACTGGAAGGTTGCTGTCACATCCCCCCAAAGCCTCCAGGCTGAACAACCCCAGCTCCCTCAGCCTGTCCTCGTAGCAGATGGGCTCCAGCCCCCTGACCACATCCAGGCTGTACATGAAAAGGGATGTTTTGCACTTGTAGGGCTGTTTGAGAATACAGACCATAAAGAAGTAACCGATGGCCATATTGATACCAAAATTTGAGTAAGTGATACTGTGTTCTGTGTCCTCAGTTTTCCTTCCAGAACACCCAGTTCAATCCACTGCAGATAATGAAGCACTTTGTTGGAAAGGATTGTTAGCATTGTAGTTGTAATTCTATCATGAAATTATAGTCTCCAGCTTGGGAAACCCAAGTGTTTGTTAAAACGAAGATGAAGCTTGATATGAGGGAATAAACAAAACCTATTTACTAATTACAAACTCTCACATCTTTCTGACAGAATGAAGGTTGCAAGTAAAATGCAATTAATGATTGGAATAGTAACAATCAAACGTTCCTCATTATGCCAGGTGTAATTTCCCATCTTGTAAATCAGAGACAAACCTCCTAAGCAAGCCAGCAGCAAGATAGACGTGATTAATCCATCTGTATAAAGGTGCTGGGGCTGGGTAACCAATTTTAGATGATGAACACAGACACGCTGGCAAATCAGAAATGAAAATGCTCCATCTCTTTCCCTGTGAATGAAGAGTGGGTTTGTTGTTTTTCCCATGAGTAAAATAGTCTTGTCGAGGTCTCTGCAGAGGAGCTACTTTGCAATCAGCTCCTTCAGTCCTCCTGTGATTAATGTCAAGCTTTGTGCCACCAGCAAACTCGGTGAGGGCACACTCTGTCCCTTCATCCAGGTCACTGATGAATGTAGTGAGCAGGAGTGGATGTGGTATTGACCCCTGAGGAACATCACTAGACACAGGCCTTCTCCCTCTGGCTGCAACTCTCCCTTCTGCCCTTTAGCCAGGTCCCAATCCACCTTTCTTGTCTGTGAGGATATCACGGGAGACAGTGTTGAAAGCCTTGAGAAGTCAAGGTAGACCACATCTACTGTCCTTCCCTCATCTGTCCTGAGTTAATCTCCATAAAAGTTCATCAGGTTAGTCAAGCAGGACTTCCTACTGCAACCCCATCCACCACTCCTGATAACCCTCCTTTCCTTGAGTGCTTGGAGATGTTGCTAAGGACATGCTGTTCTGCCACCTTTCCAGAGATGGAGGTGAGGCAGTACAGTCTATAGTTACCTGGGTCTTTCTGTTTGCTGGCTTTGAAGTCCGGAGTGACACAGGCTTTTCCCCAGTCCTCAGGCACCTCTCCTTGTCCTCCAGGGTTTATCAAAGGTAAGACTGGCCTTGCATTGACTTCTGCCAGCTCCCCCAGCTCTCATGGCTGTACCCCATCAGGGCCCAAGGTCTTGTGGATACTTCTTTTCTCAGTTAAGTAAAGAAGACTTTTCTTTGGAGCAAATGACTGGGTTTTGACTGGCTGATCATTCATGAGGAGGGTGAGGAATATTTTGTGTCCTATTATGGTTAAATTTACACCTAAGTCTTCTGCAGCATCTCTGAAGACTGATGTTTATTTCTTACCATGTCCTTGGTGAGAAGGGATGAGTTTCCTCCACTCTTGGATTATTGCCCTGTTTTAAGAAGAAATCTTAAGGGGAAAAGAGGAATTCAGGAAATCATCATGATTTACCATGATGGATGCTTCAAGGACTAAGTACTCTGTTGTGGGACACAGTCAGTTATGGTCTTAGCAGAACAGACACAAAAAGGCACCAAAGTTTTACAAGAAAGGAGCCACAAGCCCATCAAACCAAAAAAAAACACCCATAAAGGTGTTGGTGCCAGGGAAAGCTGAATGGGCTGGGAGTCCTCAATCCTGATCACGCACCCTCTGTGAATGCAAGGCCAACGTGCCGCCATGTAGTCGTTTCATCTGTTCCATCTCTTCAGCACAGTGACGTGCTCCTCCTCACAGACTTCCACATGAACAAAGCCTGAATAAATCGGGGGTCAGCTGGCAGGGCTAAGGGAGCAGATTCCATCTGCTTTTCTACGCCTAAAGGTATCTCTGGGCTCTTGTATCTTACAAACTATTGGACTGAGTGCCTGTGTGGAGGGAGCCTTGGACTGTAATCAGAAAGGCAAATCCAGTACATCTGGAAATAAGGTATTTTTCCTTCTTTGAAGACATTTTGGGGCTTCTTTGGAGTCTTCTAGTCTTGTGGAAATCACTGTATCCAACAATACAAGCCACCAGAGCTGCATTCCAATCAAAAACTGAAATCACGAGAGCTTGAGTCCTCATCCTGAGCTTAGTTTTGACTTTGATCAGCTCCTATATGATGGCATTACCAAGGAAAAAGACCAGAGTATTGCAGCGGTGCTCACATGGGTTACTTTAACTTAATCTGTCACTCCAGCCTCCAGTAATAGTCTGAAGAAATATATTAATGTGGGACTTCTCTGTTCTCAGAGCAGCCTTTGGAATGAAACGTCTAAAACAAGATAATTAAAGAATCTTAAAGCTGTACTGGGGTGTTCTGATATTTCCTCATATTTTATATATAGGTTGTCTGAAATAATTTCAGCGTGTCCTTCTAGAAGAGAGCTGAGAAGCCAGACGCATTAAACCATTTTTCTTTGGCTGTAAACTGTCCCCCTGATGACAGTAGACACCATGCTCTGTTTTTCAGCGCTGGCTCTGGAACCGTGATCAACACTTGGCTGGAGATTTATTTATAGACCTTCTTCACAAAGTTAATTTCTGCAAGGAGGAGCGTGCTGAATTTGGGTTGAAACAGACCTGTTGCATTTGGTATCGGGTTTAGCTGGGATGGAGCTGGTCCTCCCCATGCCATCTCACCCGGTGCTCTGTGTGTGGTGGTAGCTGGAGGGGTGCTGATAACATCACAGTGATCTGGCTGCTGCTGAGCAGGGCTCCCACAGCACCAAGGCTGGGGGGTGAGGGGTTCTTCCCTAACATCTCCCCAGCTGAGGAGGACTGAGAGTTGGGCTGGGCCAGCTGAACCAAACTGACCAAGAGGCTATTCCAGAGCATACGGCATCAGCTCAGATAGAAAAGTGTTGATGTTATTCGTCCTCCAGAACAACTGCTATGCATATTTGAGACCTGCTTCCCCATATAAGCCACTAAACATCATCTGCTGGTGGGGTGGAGAGAGAATAATCTTTATTATTTGCCTTTGCTTCTGTGTGGCTTTTGCTGTATTACACTGTTGTTGTCTTCCCTCTCTGGCTTTTAATTGTATTATTTTCTTACATCCATCCAAGAAAGTGAAGGTGATAGAGCAGATATCGGGCACCTGATCCCCAGCCAGGGCCAAGCCTCCACACATTCTTCTATTCAGAGTCCTACAAACGCAAGTCCATCTCCACTGCACATGAACCGCCTGCTCCCTAATTTGCTGCAGAAAAATGCAGGGCTTTACATCTTGGGGAAGCTCTGCAGCAGAGCAACGCTTTTTTTTCCCACTCTTGAGGCGTTTTTCCTCATTTAGCTGTGTGTGTGGATGTGCTGTCACACTGGTCTGCCTTCCATCACTGCTCTTCACTAGGACTGACAGTGTTTTTCCAAAACAGTTTTCCTTAGTAACTACTTTTAGCTCTTACCTCTGTGCTTCCCAAGGACAACGGGTACTGTGGGCTTCTTTTTGTCGCCTACTTTTTCTTTTTCTTTAAGACCAGCACAGTCTTCTATTCCAGCAATGCAGCAACATCCACCTATCATGATCTCAGCTCTTGGAGCAGCTCACACTTCCATCTCCCATGTCTCCTGTGTGCAGATAAGCTCTGCTTTCTTCGCACATGAAGATGCTGCAGCTTTCATAATTAATTCAGCTTTCTCTGATCACTCTCCTGTGTTTTCATACTCCTAGCATTGTCCTGAGTGCTGTTCTTGAGGTACCACCTCATCCCTGGGCTCACACGTGTTGGTAACAAACAAGCATTTCACTGTTGCTGGGGATATAGGTCAGGTTTTGCAGTCATTTGCCTTGTTTGTTCTATCTGCCTGGACCCTTGGCAGCACCGTGGCCATGGCTCTGCAGATACGGGTTTTATTCAAATGGGTTATTGGTTCATAATGTAAAGATGCATCCCCTCCTGCCAGTATAACGGAGATCTTAGAGAGTACTCAGGTGGAAAGAGACTTGGT
>VZRI01001787.1:70600-105116 GCA_013397515.1 Upupa epops | reverse complement strand
CCCAGAGCCTTTCTTTTGCCAGTCCTGTTCAAACCACGAGCACTTCTTGCTTTCACATTTAGCTACAAGGAATGAAGTCCTTTTCTCTGACAAATTTATCACGGCTGTCACAAATGTATTGCCTGTTACTGAGAAGCAGTCAGATGTGATGAGGGGTTGGCAGATGTAATTGCTTTTATTCGTAGGTCTGATTGGAAAGGGGCTGCAGAAAACAAGATGTCAAGGTTCATAAATTGCAGTTTGTAAAATCCATGAGTTGCTGCTCGTTGCACTAAGGAAATTCGTGCAGAGCCCCCGTGGGGAATGCAGATCCCTCGGGTTCGGACATACCAACTGCTGGACGTGTATATCGATCGCTACTTCATAATTGTGCTGTACTGCTAGTTAAGCCAATGTGCTAGCTCCACCAGGATGGAATTTACCACCTTCTCCTTGGGGGAAAATTGATTTGCCCATGTTTTCCAATAGGTTTATGAATATGGAATTGCTCCTGTGGAAAAGATGGAAAGGAAGAGAGTTCATTTGCTGTGACAAGGCTGTGGTGTCGCTGGATCTTGTTAACAGACACTGTAGACCCTAACAGCTCAGCTCTACCAACAAGCTTCCATCCTCATAACTGTTTATACTTAGCAAGGTGTATGTCCCTCTTCAGTCAGTGACTGGAGAGATACATCACTTCACCTCCCTGGAGGTGAAATAATCATACAGAAATAACCTATGCAGAACAAATACCTTCAGTCAGTATTCACCAGGCTCGTGAGCTGCATCCAAACATTTCTAAATATTTCTTAGCAGAACTGTCGTCGATTTGTGGTTTGGATGCTGACAAAGGGTGTGCTGCTCCCTTTAAAGTCGGAAAGCCCTGGATAGAAGTATTTTGATAAGAGAACAAACTGCAGGGTGGGGTTTTTCCATGCTCAGAAATGATTGGAATACTCAGACAGAAACACGGGGCTGGGGAAGTACAATTCAGTTAGTAGGTGGGACAGAAACATTTCATTTAGAGCTGTTCAGTACAGAAGAGTTCTCTGCAACTGGAAGTAGAGCTGTGTCAGACTTGTCTTTCAGTTTGCTCTGGACAGCTTTGCTTGTAGCTTCACAGAAAAAGAAGCGTGGCCAGCAGATGGAGAGAGGGGATTCTGCCCCTCTACTTGGCTCTGGTGAGGTGTCACTTGGTGTCCTGTGTCCAGGTCTGGAGCCCTAAGTACGGGAAGGACAGGGATCTGATGGAGAGGGTCTACAGGAAGCTGTGAAAATGATCAGGAGCCTGGAGCTCATCTGGACAGATGAGAGAGCTGGGATTGTTCAGCCTGGAGAAGAGAAGACTCCAAGGGGGATCTGATAGCGACCTTCCTGTCCCTGAAGGGGGCTACAAGAAGGCTGCAGGGGGACCATTTCTGAAGGCCTGCAATGACAGGACAAGGGGCAATGGTTTCACATGAGAGAAGGGCAGATTGAATTGGGCTGTTAGGAAGAAGTTCTTTAGCAGGGGGGGAGTTGAACACTGGAACAGGTTGCCCAGGGAGGGAGTTGAGGCTCCGTTCCTGGAGAACTTCAAGGTGAGAATGGACAAGGCTCTGAGCAGCCTGATCTAGTTGCAAATGTCCCTGCTCCCTGCACTGATGTTGGGCTAGATGACCCCTGGAGGGCCTTTCCAACCCAGACCATTCTATGATCGTATAAGCTCTTCTTATTTTTATCCAATATGCTTGCCAACTCATTTGTGTGACTAATCCCTACCTGTAGGACGTTCAGAAACTGCTTAGTAATATTTGTTCTCTGGGTTTTGTGAGTAGTTTTCTCACATTCCTTACAATAAAAACAATAAATCTCCAAGCTAGGATTAGGGTGCTCTAGGTGCAGCCAACCGTACACACCCTTTGCCTACAGCACCTTGCATTCTAGTACTAAACAGGTCCCAACAGGTTCTGGGAACAAGAGCAGATAGAGGAGAACATGCTGTGTGTGTCAGTGAGCAGAGCAGTGCCAGGAAGATGCTTCATAGAAACACAGAATCCTTAGGGATTGGAAGGGACCTTGAAAGATCATCCAGTCCAATCCCCCACCACAGAAGCATCACCTAGACCAAGAGTCACAACAATAATCCCAGCTCCTTGGCTGCAAGCAAGGCAGACCGCAGATGCTCTGCTATCTGCATTTCCTGGTGTTTGGAAGTAACTCAAGAGCAGAGACGTACCTGTTTGCACTGAAGATGCATGAGCATTTATGCAGGCTGGCTGAAAATGCTGAGGCTTCACAAACTGCCCTGCAAACAACTGTTGTGACAGGGACTGCGAGTAACCGTCATTGCACAGGTTGTAGCCAAGCTCTCATTGCTGAACACGTTTGAATCTTTGCTTCCAGCTATCCTAAAATAACTCATGTGATGAGTAAGCTATTAACTTTTATATAGAGGAGTAATCAGCCGAATGTGTTCCCTTAGCAGTGTCGCAATCTTCTTGCCCTGTATTTAAGATTCAGTATGACAGAGCTAATTATGAAGGAAGATCAGTTTGCTGAGAAGTAGAGGCAGGAGCAAAACCCTTCCTTTGGCTTGTGCTCAGACGTAGTCAATCTGTCATGATCTTGTTTACTCGGACTCCTAGGTACTTGTGGTAGTAAGCAACAAACGAGAAGTCCCATGGACTGCCATCAGTCATTTCAGTATCCAGACTGAAGTTGCTGGCAATGTGTAGTCCAGCTCATGCTAAGGGAAATGTTGCTGCTAGAGATTCTTTGCTAAATGAGGCGTGAAAACAGAGCCACTTGCTGCTCATTGCCAGTGTGTTAGAAAAGAGAGCTCTGACCGACTGTAGAGTTTTTGGAGGAGGCAGGTGATTGTCAAATACCAGACCAGGCTGTAACATCATTTCTGTGTGATGTCTCCATTAGCTGCTGCATTCCCCATGGTCCACTCCAAAATATCCTGCATTATGGTTATATGTGTTTTTACTGGGAAGAAGTTCTTTAGCAGGAAAGGGATTGAACAGTGGAACAGGTTGGCCAGGGAGGGAGCTGAGACCTCATCACTGGAGCCATTCAAGGTCAGGCTGGATGGGGCTCTGAGCAACCTGGTCGTTGAGCATGTCCCTTCTCACTGCAGGGGGTGTTGGACTAGATGGCCTTTGGAGGTCCCTTCCAAGCCTGGCCATTCTATGATTGGCACATATCATTTATCCATAAACACATAAGCATTCTTCTCCATTTATCTGTATATCTGTGTATACAGAATCACGGCATCATTGAGGCTGGAAAAGCCCTCTGATCTCATCCAGCCCTGTCCAGAACCTAACATCACTGCATCAGCCAGACCAGGGCACTAAGGGCCACAGCCAATCTTTCCTTAAACGTCTTCAGAGATGAGGACTCCACCACTGCCCTGGGCAGTCCATTCAAGTGTCTGATCACCCTTTCAGTGAGGAAGAGCTTCCTAACATCCAACCTAACCCTCCTCTGACAGCTTCAGACCCTGCCCTCTTGTTGTGTCACCAGCTGCCTGGGAGAAGAGCCCGACCCCCACCTGTCTACAACTTCCCTTCAGGTAGTTATAGAGGGTGCTAAGGTTCCCCCTGAGTCTCCTCTTCTCATCTACACTAAAATTCATATCTTAATTTGGGTTTGTGAAGCATAAAAGGGATGCCAAAGTGTTAGCTGTGATTGGAGCAGGGGGCTCTGGTTGTGAAAGATCTGTTGAGATGGAGAAGAAGAGGCTTTGGGAAGACCTTATAGCAGCCTGGAAGTACCTGAAGGAGCTACAGGAAATCTGGAGAGGGGCTGTTCACAAGGGTGTGAAGCAACAGGATGAGGGGCAATGGTTTTAACCTAGAGCAGATGAGATGCAGATTGGATGTTAGAAAAAAGCTCTTGAATCAGAGGGTGCTGAAACACTGGACCAGGCTGCCCAGAGAGGGGGTAAAGGCGCCATCCCTGGAGCCATTCAAGCTCAGGCTGGATGGGGCTCTGGGCAACCTGCTTTAGTTAGAGATGTCCCTGCTCTGGCAGCAGGGTGGACTAGATGAGCTTTAGAGGTCCATTCCAGCCCAACACATTCTACGACTCGATGATGTATTAGAACCCTTAACTGATCCACAAGAAGATATGAGAGAGCGATGAGAAGAACTGGCAAGCAAGTAATGGCAGAACAGTGCTCAATCAAAATGTGCAGGAGGGCAGGAAGGAGGGACAGAGGCCAGGGAAGATAAAGGCTCTGTTTGCTTGCAGGCAAGAATATACAGTTAATAACCTGGAAACTGCAGTGGATGTTTACTGTTTCTAAAGAGTAATCCCATTTCCTATCCAGCCTTTGTGAATTTGATTTGGTAATGTATTACTGCCTTTTCTTTTTGGTGTTTTGGGGTTTTATTTTAACAGAAAATGGATGGTAGTTTGATGAAGACCTAACAGTGTGGCTTTTTTTGCTGCTCTGTGTTAACAGAAGCACTTGTCTTGTATCTCAGCAATGCCCCAGTCTGGAATGTGCTGTTGGTTGAGGTCTCTCCAGGCGCATGATGAATGAAACTATCATTGTCCAGGAACGTGGTTCATGCGTTTTGGCAGTGACCACTCTGGTTGACTAGGGAACAGCCACACTTACTTACTTTGTTGTGAGATAAAAGCACTTCTTTCCTCCTTTAGTTGTCACCCTCTGTCCCCCTTTGCTGTACTAGTTCACTGAAGAGAAGAAAATAGACCCAGGTGTTGTCACAGAATCATAGAATCATGGAATGTTAAGGATGGAAGGGACCTCTAGAGATCGTCCAGTCCAACCCCCCTGCCAGAGCAGGATCCCCTAGGACAGATCACACAGGGCTGCATCCAGGGTGGGGGCTGAAAGTCTCCAGAGCAGGAAACTCCACAACCTCTCTGGACAGCCTTTGCCGGGGCTCTATCACCCTTCCAGTAAAGACATTTCTTCTCATATGGAGGTGGAAGTTCCTATGTTTTATCTTATCCCCATTGTTTCTTGTCCTGGGCACCACTGAAAAGAGACTGGTCCCTTCCTCATGACAATCACCCTTCAGATATTTATAGATGTTAATGAGATCCCTCTCAGCCTTCTCCAGACTAAGCAGCCCCAGTTCTCTGTGAGTGTAAGTCCTGCTGCAGTGTACTCTTCATGAGCAGTTAGATCCAGGGGAAACATTCAGATCAGTGCTTGACTTTACTGCAGGAAGAAATAGGGGTCTGGGTATTAGCTATTCTCCCCAGCATCCCAGAATATACCAGTACTGTAGGAAGAAAAATGTCTGAAAGTGTTGTGTCAGACACCAGCCACATAGCTCATTCGTGTGGTGTGGTTGAATTAATTCCACAACCTGTTCCTGTGAAGGGGTTTGTTCTGATGTCTCGTGCTCTCGCAGAGTGTGGTGGAAAGAGGCATCCTGTGCAGACCGCTTGCTTGGCTTGGCTCACACGGGACCTGTTAGCCAAACAAGGCAAAGTTCTGTACCAGCAGCTTTACTGCTACTGAATAACCAGACTCACTGGGCTTTCTGATCTACATTGGAAAGATCTGGAGGGTTCATGTGCAAGTTCATGCTACTGTCACTTGGTCAGAATCACCAAGGCAGGCAGTGACAAAAGCACAGTGGAAACACATACTGGGCTGAACTTCATTTCAACCCCAAGTTTCTAGGTTCTTGTGTCTTTTATTACTTTACTAGGCAGATAAAATTGCCAAGACACAAATAAGGAATCCTTTTGCTATTTTTCACCCCCATAGTTTTCTAGAAAACTCTCTTTTCAATTCAAAATATGTCTTTGTAAGCATCAGTGATGTCTGCATTGATCTGATTTAATCCCAAGTGCTGAATATCATCTCCAAAATAGTTCCCCTTCCTCAGGTAAAAAGAAGCCTCCTGTGGATAACAGCCTGGATGAACAATAGGGGAATTATAGATCTCTGTAGAAGAAAATGTCATTATATTGCAGTGAGAAACTAAAGATAGATTGCTAGTGTCGTTCAGCCGGGAGCACGGAAGAATTAGAGCCCTTGGCTGGGGCTGCAGCTGACAGAGTGCTCAGAATCATTATTTTCTTTTTACTTTGCCATGTTTCAGTGAAACTCAGTAATGGATGAAATTAAACTGGAATTGGTTAGAGGAGTTTTCTAAGCTGAGCAGGGGTGTGGAGGGGTTTTTTGTCTGTAAGCAGAGTGAGAGAGACGTAACCCCCGAACCATTTTCTACAGTGCAAGTACATAAAAAAACAGGTTGGGAGAAAGCTAAGAACAAATATTTGATGAGTTCCTGATGCGTTTCCTCCTTCTCTCCAACACTCAGTTTCTACACATCGTTGTTGAATGTTGCCACGGCAGCCCCTCTTTCCAGGGTAACTTCAGAGCCCCTCTTTAATAAACCTATAGTTAGTTTATGATGTACTTGAACGCATTTAACACACTAGAGCGAAGGAAGGGAGGAACAACAGATGTGATTCCTCACTACTGGTCCATCCCATGACTATAATAAATCATGGAAGTGCTAGTTTGGCTTCTAGATATATAGAAGGAAAAGTTTTGACAGCCAAATTCTTTTCTTCATTTATCCTTTGTAAACAGAATATGAAAAGAAACGCTTGGACTGCTAAGGAGAACTGCTCTGGCTTAAGCTATGACCTAAGAATTTGGGCTCAGATCTTCAAAGAATTTATGCATCAGTTTGAGTTTTGTTGCAATATCCATCTTTTTTAAATGGGTTTAGTCACTGGGGGTTTTTGAATCACTAAAGTCTTTCCTGCTTGTGAACAGTATTTCAATAGGCACACAAAAACTCTTTGATCTAAGGAAGGAAGATGTTTTGATCACTACTAGGTTATGGCTGTGTGGGAGTGTCTAGTTTCTGTAAGACAACAGAAGCGTGGAGTATTTTAACCATTTTATCTGTCTTAAAAAGTGACCTGCGGTCACTTCAGGTGCTTAATATGCACAGGAAAGGCTGTCAAGTAACATCTTCACCTTGTCCTTTCAAAAAGAAATGATTCTTGAATACTTTTGCACTCAAGCAGTCTTCTGGCCGAGTATCAGGGGTGCCAGTTGTCCTCTTATTTTACACCTTTCAATACTATAGGGACATTGTGAGAGCTCTGCTTTTGCTGTGAAACGCTGTGCAGTACAGGGGCTCTTCAGTGCACTGGCCATGGCCTTCTGTGCTGGACTCTCTGTAAAGTCCCCTGATGACTAAAGATCAGAAAGGAATAACAAGTCTCATATCTTCAAAGCTGCCTTTTTTTGCAGGGGTCTGAAAGCTGATATCGTTCCACCTCAGGGGGATGGAGGAACCTGTCTTCACCAATTTGCAAAGGTTTTCAACCACCAAGCACAGAAACAGAGCCTTCTTTTTCTCCCCCTTTCTTTGCAAGGGTGAATCATCTACGTAGGATTTTCTCCAAGACACGGGATATTTTGATGGCTAAGAATCTTTCTACTGGCCTCTTTTTTTCCAGTAATATTTTCTGTGCTTCTTCATGTTCTTTGAGGTAGCTGGTTCTCATTACCGATGGATTAGCGTTCATTCCAGCTAGACAAGAAACTGCTGGGTGGAGAGAACAGCTGTTTATACTTCCATAGAAATTTAGAAAGCCAGTGAGTTGTAGCTGCAAAAACCAAATGAGCCAGACTGTACACCTTAACCATGCTGAGTTTGAATTTAAACTGAACCAGTTTTGTTCCACTACACAATTGAATAGTCCCACTGATCAGTGAAAGTCATTCCAGAGCACCCTGCTGCTCATAGAAAGCTGGCGCTCTGCTCTGCAATTTCCACCTGCCTCTACTCAACTAGTGTTTATCCCTTCAGGAAAGCAACTATGAACCATTAGAGCTCAGCTAGTGACTGGTGTTTTTCAGCAGAGATGGCCATTCTCAGCCTGCATGTTAATCAGTAGCATTGGCCTCGCTCAGTAAATCAGTTGTGCAAAGCCTACTATTCAATGACAAATAAATTAATGAGTTATTGTGCCCATCACTGGAACTGCTAATAATTGCACAAGTCTGAAGGTTAAATTCTTGCTGTTACACTTCCTGACATTCTGAAGAGGTAATATTTTGTCTGGTCTGCCTGTGCCCTGCACCTGATCGGTGCAGCCTGTTCTATCTTCTGATCAAATCCCCGTCTCCCTCTTTCCTGTCCTGTGCTCCATGTGTGGATGGGGGACTCAGTGAAGACCAAGAGCCAGAGGGCCTGTGGTTCATGAGGCAGTGACTGCAGTGACTGGGGGTGTACACAGTGATCACCAGCAAAGATGGAGCCAGTGAGCAGGCGAAGTGGTTTTAGAAGTCAAGAGGGTGAACCGACCCCTAAGAGCCATCTCTGGGAGTGAAAGCATGTGTGTGCATAGCTCCCCCTGCAAACTGGGCAGAATGAGTGAGGCCAGTTGCTGCAGGGATCCACCTTTCACTCAGGACTATAGATGTTTTTACTAGTAGGTCAGGGGTTGGCACAGGCTGCCCAGCGAGGTGGTAGAGTCACCATCCCTGGAGGGGTTCAAACAAACCTGTAGATGCGGCATTAGGGGACAGGGTTTAGTGGGCAGGGTGGGGTTGGGTTGATGGTTGGACTGGATGATTGCAGAGGTCTCTCCCAACCATAGTGATTCTGTGATTCTAGCAGACTTACACCCTGCTGAGGCAGAAATGGAAGCAGGGTGAGACTGTTACTGCTGTCTGTGTTTGTATGAGTATTCTGTCTGTGATCTGTGAAAGGAAGGAGTGAGAGCTTGTGAGGATCAGAGCAAAATAGGTTACATCACAAGGTATGTGAGTGGTTTACCCTTTGTTGTAAGGCTTTATCTGGAGTAAAACACACAGGAGATCATATAAACTCACATTCCCTGAATAACAGGGGAGCAAAGTCAGTAACATTTGGCAGCAAAGCAAGGTATCTGTGGTGGTGTAGCTAATCTAAATTAAAAGGTTTTTAAAATCTTAGGTTGACTAAAGTAGGGAGTAACAGAATTGAGGAACAGTTTCTAAACTGGCAGCTACTGCAGTCGTGGATGCTCCCCCAGAGGCAGGTATTGACAGGCTCCATTGCCTCAGAACAGCCTCCTCCTGAGGACGTGTCACGCTCTTTCCATACTGCTCCACACAGTCAGCCAGTGCTCGCTGTCTGGTGAAACTGAAATTAGCCCTTAAGAACACGAGGCTGCAGTGCCTTGTAGATTAAAACTTATAGTCTGTCCTACAGGAGCTTACACAATCCTAACAGGGTCCTTTGACTCCCCGCGTAAGGAAACACAAATAATTCTGAAGTCAGGACTCTATAATTACAAACCATGTCTAAAAAGAGTTAGAAGAGATGAAGAACCACAGGTCCTGGGGTTGGCCTCCTCCTGTACACCTGGGTGTTGTTTTGTCAGGAGTTACCCTCTGTCAAACACCCCTCTTCTGTCAGATCCTGCTCTCTCACCTGGGGTGATTTATGATGCTGTTCAAACTTGTCACCTGAACAGCAGTGGCAGTGGAAATGATGGGATGTTAACTTTTCCCATCATTTCTTTGCTATTGATTCGGGGATTTTTTTTCTGCTGTGTTGGCATAAAGGTGGTCTCCTTCAGTAGGTGACAACCATGGCCCCACAGGAGCTTGCTTCGTGCTTCTTTTCTGTTAATAAAAGCATCGTTCTAAAGCATCCCCATTTTCTTTCAATGAAAGCCTGAAGCGATGATAAAAGCGATGATAAAACATGAAGTTTCCTAACTAGTTTTACAGGGAAATGCAATTCAGAGGAGCTCAGGCCTTTACAAGCTGTTGTATGGGCACTTTTTAAAGCTACCTGAAAGGACGTTGGAGAGAGGTGGGAGGGTTTTTCTTCTCCCAAGTCACTAGTCACAGCACCAGAGGAAATGGCCTCAGGTTCTGACAGCGGAGGGTTTAGATTGAACATCAAGAAAAATACTGTCCCTGTGGTCAGGGGTTGGAACAAGCTGCCCAGGGAGGGGGTAGAGTTGCTGTCCCTGGAGGGGTTCAAAAGAACATGTAGATGTGGCCCTAGGGATCCTGGTTTAGGGGGCAGGGTGGGGTTGGGTTGGCAGTTGGAGTGGATGATTTGGAGGTCTCCTCCAACCTTACTGATGTTGTGATGCTGTGATTTTGAGAGGAAGAGTTAGAACAAGATTTTTAAGTAACCCATGAGCTTTTGCCAGGGGTACATGATGTTTGAATTCCGGGCTGCCAATAAAGAGTTACCTGTACTTAGAACTTTAGAAATTTGTAGATATAATGCCTGTATTTTTTTTTCACCTTTCCTGTGTCTAAATCTGTTGAAACACTAGAACAGGTTGACCAGAGACATGGTTGATACCCCATCCCATTCAAGGATGGGTTGGACATAGCTCTGAGAAACTTGGACTAGATGAGCTTTGAAGTTCCTTTCCAACGCAAAGCATGCTATGATTCTGATTCATCCTGTAAAATTCTCTGCTAGGGAACACTGGCAGGGCACCAAGGCTTCAACAGGGTCACAGAAGGGGTTTGTCCTCTGTGGGGGACATCAGGGAATTGTCTGCATAACACAAAGTGCTGAATGGCAGACGTGGTCTTTGCTGATGTCGTATGATGTTAGGACTCGGGGGGGACGGTTCAGAGTAATGCCCAGACAGAATGGCAACAGAGAGTTTACTTCCTCTGCCCAATCTTGCCTCTTATTTGTGTAGACAACACACAAAACACTGGGTTTTTTTAATCATAGAGTTTTGCAAAGGAAATGTTAACTAGGACACGTAGCAAATATAGTACCCTACAGAAGGTGAGCTACACTGGAGGAAAAGAGTAGTAGGTACAAATTGCAGTGAATATATCTAAAAATAGATGAAGAGTGCATGGAATGTGACTCAACTTTGCATTCCCTAATTCATGCAAATCACTCCTGTTTCGGCTGTCATTTCACATAGATATTGCTGCCATTGATTATAGCAATTGACTGTGGCTTAGATGTCTGTTGTACTGGCAATTGAAGTCAATTAACTCCCAAATCTGTTTCTGTTAGCTTCCCTAAGTTGACTTTGTAAGTGCAACGCGATTTTCTATCATTTGCCGTGGGTCTTATGGCAATAGTTTTCATAATGCTGCTGTTATGAACGGAATCAAAGCCAGCAGGGTACCATCAGTGCCAATGCAATTATAAAGCCCTTTGCTTTGCCTTCTTTGGGAATATTGTTTTATTCCGAGTGATAATCTCACCACGGCGTCTCATGTTGTTTACAGACCAAATGACGCTGAAATCCAACCGACGAAAGCAAATTCTGCAGAGTCAGAAGCTCAAACAGCAAGAGGAAATTTGTCTGAGAAGCATAAAGTCTGTCAGTGCTGCCAGACGTTTTGTGCTGCCTCGCTGAGAGAAGGTGGTTCTCACTTTCCCACAGGCGGAGAGATCCCGGTAAAATGTATTTTTAAAATGTAAAGCTGTCCTAAGGAGAGCACTAAAAGGAGCCATCTGAATCTTTGTGATATCTTCCCACAGTCATAAGCACCTTGAGATCAGGAGGCCAGACTCTTCTTTGGATATTCTGGGAATTTTCTGATGTCCAGCATACGAAGCTTTAAAACGGTGCTCTGTGAGTAAAGCTCTGAACTGAGCTCTTCTCACAGGCAACTAGTGACAGGATAAGAGGGCAGGGCCTGAAGCTGCCAGGGGAGAGTTAGGTTGGATGTTAGGAAGCCCTTCCTCATGGAAAGGGCAATCATACATTGGAGTGGACAGCCCAGGCAGTGGTGGAGTCCCCATCCCTGGAGGTGTTTAAGGATGGGCTCGCTGTGGCCCTTAGTGCCCCAGTCTGGCTGATGTGGTGATGTTAGGTCCTGGGCTGGGCTGGATGAGCTTTTCCAGCCTCGATAATTCTGTAATTCTGTGAACTACACGTGCACATACGCATGAGATTCCCCTTGATCCTCTCACAACTGTGCTCTGTAAGAACAGTGCATAACTTTTCTAGTGTCAGATGGAAAACTTAGAGAATAATAATATTGTGGTTGGTTCTTTGTTTATCTTTAAACACAGAATCACAGAAAGAAGATGACCTTGAAAGGTCATCTAGTCCAATCCCCCTGCCAGAGCAGGATCACCTAGATAAGTTGCACAGGAACACATCCAGGCAGGTTTAGGTTCGTAATACTAATGGTTAAGTGTTGTAGAAAGTAAGGGGATCCTGTGTTATGCAGCTGTTGGAAACTATTTCCTTCAGCTTTTATGCTTTACAGCAGAGCTATGAGTCAAAATACTAAGCCAAATATGTTGGGAGGTCAAGAATTTCGCAGCCTGGTAGCTAGCCAGTTGTATCTGTGACTCATGATCCATTCCTTGTCCCAGTGGAAATCTGCAGTAAATAGATGAGCTTTAACAAGAGGAACTGTGGATGGTCCAGAACAGGACACCCAGCTAGCCCAGGGCTTAATGCCCTCTTCTGACAAATAGTGGTGATGGATAGGGGCATCTTGGTTCTTCCAAAATAGGAGATTCTGGTTTAGTTTGCTGCTGTCTTGGCAAATCCGTGTGTGAAGTTGGCTTTCTCTGTTTCTGAGTGGAATTCTGAATTGCTGAACTTGTGGTATGAATATCAGCATTGGTCTTCCTTCTGAGCTTTGGACAAAAAGGAGGGAGTTACGAGCTCAATGGGGAGGTCTGAGCCTTCAAATCACGGACAGATGTGTCCGTCCTGTACACAGATTTGCATTCAAACCCTGGAGAAAAGCAAGGTTCTCCAAATCCCCCAGCTCCTCCAAGGAGCAGCCACGCGTGGATAATCTTTGTGGTTTCTATGCGCAGGCTCCAGAATGACAATATTTCCTGAGCAGCAATGCCAGCTAAACAGAGTGATCATCTTTGCTTACTTCCAGTGTGTCAGTCCTCCTCGCTCATTCATTTCACAGTCCTCTTCAGTTCTCCTCGTTATAGGAAAGACATGGAGATTCTGGAGAATGTCCAGAGTAGAGCTACCAAGCTTGTGAGGGGTTTAGAGAACCAGTCATATGAGGAGAGACTGAGGGAGCAGGGCAGGTTTAGTTTGGAGAAGAGGAGGCTGAGGGGTGACCTCTTGCCCTCTACAGTTACCTAAAGGGAGGTTGTGGAGCGGTGGATGTTGGACTCTTCCCCCTGTNTTCTTGTTGACTGCTGACAGAAGCAGGGGCAATGGTCTGAAGCTGAGGCAGGGGAGATTTGTATTGGATCTTAGGAAGAATTTCTTTACACAAAAAGTGCTGAGGCACTGGAACGGCCTTCCAAGGGAGGTGGTTGAGTCCCCATCCCTGGAGGTATTTATGAACCATGTAGGCATGGTGCTTCATGACAGGCTAGAGTGGCAGCATGGAGGGGATTGTTTTGTGGTGTCCCATCGATCAGGTATTCAGGTGTTTGTGGGTGTGGGGATGGTTGGACTCGGTGATCTAGTAGGTCCTTTCCAAACATGCTTATTCTGTGATTCTGTGATTCTCCTTATGTGACTCTGTATGAAAGGATAAAGGAATAAATGGAAAACTTTTAGATGGGTTTTGCCTCTAGTGAAATCACCATGAGGAATTAAGAATAGCATCCACTGGCACCATGTTCTTCCTCTGTCACAGAGAAAGCCATCAATGATGTGAGAAGGCAGAGCTGGCAGCTGAGTCTGTCTGTGCTATGGTTCTTGCAAGAAGAAAAGGAATCATCATGGGAGAGGAAATTTCTACCCGTGCCCTCAAATCTGCAGCATCACTGTTTCGTAGTGAATATGTGAAAAGGCTTGGGATGTCTGGAACATCTTCTGCTGTTGTACAAAACAGCAAAATTAATCCAAGCAAAAGCCTTGCTTCTGCATTTAGTTGCCTGCAAATTGAAATCTCTACTGCATCCCATTAGGCTCAGGTGAGGTGGAGCATGGCAGTAGGACTCTTGTGTGGCTTCTCGTCTATCAGTTACCATATAAGATCTTGTACTTTAGCACTGTGCTCCTTTACAGAGGAGAAAAGAATGATGTTGTTCAAGCCAATTAAAAACTTGTTATTAAAACCTTAATCAATAAATATCCTAATTGAAGTTACTTCTCTTACGTGGTATCTTAATACAGGATCCGTGTAACTTGAATGGTTCTGACTAGAGCAAAGGAAGGCTGCTGTTGCTCACCCCATGAGTCGAGTTTTAAACAGTTACCATTTCCAGTCTATTTTGGAACTTGAATCTAAACACTGGAATTTAGCAATTCTGTCCTTTAAGATCCTGTTGTTTAATTCTTCTAAATTCTTACTCATTGGAGCAAGCAAAAAAATTGCTTACCTTGTTCTGGGTTTCGGTTTCTTTACAAGTTTTGTATTTCATAGAGTCAACTTTTAGAAGTTTGAGTTATTCCATAATTTTACATCTCAGGTTCTTAGTGCTGACATGTGTGAGGCGGTTACACTAGAACCTGACTGTAGTGAAAAATAGTCCCACTGTTCTGGCTTAATCTTTTAATTCTCCGGAAAGAAAAGGTGCTGGCGATCCGACTGCCACTCTGCAGCGTTTCATGTACGTGCTGCGTGGGTAAACTCCGAGAATTAGAGACACAAAAGTGTTTACAGATTCCATTTTGCAATCCCTAATCCAAACCATTTGATCTCCTCTCCTACTGTTTGTGCTTTTTAAATCTATAAGAAGATGAATTTGCATTGCCTTTTCATGGGAAGATTACCTACAGAGCATAAACAAGGCACTTCTCCTTTGGGGGGGATAAGGTTTCCACATGTATTATACAGGCATTAGTAAGTTTAACAATATTTCTTATTACTAAGGTCTTGAATTAAGTCTCCTAAAACTGGATTAAGTTCTGTTCAAGTTGTATGTTTACATCTTCTGTTGGATTATTATTTTAACTCATAATAATTCATACATTACAATGTTATTCTATAGTGACATCTCTATCCTTTATTCATGCTGTGCTTTATATTTGTTTTCTCTGTATTTCCTCTCCAGCCGTATTACAGGCAAGAAAGGAGGAAAAGGGAGCAAGCCAGACAATTGTTATTTGCCCTTGTTATGAAAAATGTGGGAGAGTGGTTACAGGAGAGTCATATTTCATGGTGGGAATTGATTAAACACTAAACTGGTGAATCAGTGAGGTGAAAAAACCAGGATTTCCAGTTGGAAAATCTTTTTGTCTTGGTTTCTAAAATAAACAAATAGAAAAAGATTAGAAACACATCCTTCTACATCAATGCTGCCCTGTCTGCTCTGGCTGGCTCACTTGGCAAAGACCCCAAAGAGCACCATGGCTTGTCAGAACACTCTGTCAGCTGAATTTCACGGTAGACTTGTGGCACGGGATCCACATTTGTGTGCAGGGACATGGGATTCTGCAGCCCAACGTTCCTCTCAGTAGCTGGGCAGCAGAGTGTTGTGAAGAGTACTGACCAGCCATGGAGAAAAGTTAACATGATCAGAAGCTTTGGCTTCTGTAAGATGTAGCACGGACTGTGTCATGAAGATATCTGCTTCCACCCTCACAAAGGAGTGGGGAAGCTCTTCTAATAAGCAGTCAGTATTAGCGCAACCACTTCTGCCTGGAGTGGGTGTTTGTGTGACCACATGGCCATCTGCTTAGTGAACACAGCTCTGAGGTGTTGTGAGGAGACATTCAGAAGTCTCTGGACATGAAACACTGCTGTCACTCTGCAAGTGTGGAAATAAAATGTTGGAGCAGGCTATAAAAATCTGGGCTGTGAGAAACCAGTCTTAGAGGATGATATGAGGGGAATGCATTCGTGGACATTTATTTTCCTGTAAAAATTTTACTTAGGCAAACCACAAGTTGGAAATAAAGCCAAAGCAAGAGCAGAAGAGCAGCTGAGGTTGATGTATTACAAAAATAGTTCTTGCCAGCCTTACTATTAGATATTATTATCTTCCCTGAACTTTTCTCTTCTGAAAAGATCCTCAGGAAATAGTAAGATGCAGTTGCTGCAGCAAATGAAGTCTACAGTGAGAATCTTTCCAAGCTGAGTGTAGCTCAAGTTGATGGTGAGAAAATTGTGCTTCGTTTATGATGGTAATCTACACCTTCTGCTGTTTGCAGGTGCTTGTTATTCCTTGTAAGAGAGACAGACAGGTAGCTAAGGTTCTTTGCCTGGATGTTACTCCATTACTAACACTCACCACACCACTTTTAGTATTCATGTGGCTTTTTTAATACAAGAAGCTGCAAGCGCTGAACGCTATCCCTACACTATCCTAATCTGGATCACCCTTAGGCTGCTCTCTCTGTAGGGCAATTTCTAACTGGACTTCTTCCATAGGGATTTGGATGGAAAAATGGCCATTGTGGGTCCAGGCTGGAATGCCAGTTGCATCAAACTGCCAAGTGCTTTTCCTATTGTTTATCTGTAACCTTCTACAAAAGCAGTACCAGAAACATCCCAATTTCCTGCAAGAGCTCAGCCCCAGAATTTCTGCTGGCAGTGGACCAAGTGCAATAGCAGTATCAGCATGTTCATCCAAGAGTCTGCACTGATGACAGGGGAATTGTAGCGCTTGGAGGAGGAAGAATAAAGGTGGCACTCGTTATCATATAAATTAATACAATTTCAGTCTGAAAAAGGAGCTGTCAGATGTTCTTTTTAAAGCGTGGAAGTTGTGAATGAGTATTTGGAAAAGTCTCCCACCTTTGACAAAGACAGATTTTCAAGGGAATCATTCTGGCACTGAGAGCACCCAGAAGATGATGGCATCTATTCCCCAATAAGCTTCATGTCTAACAGCCCCCTGAACTGTTGACCAAAGCAAAGTGGCCTGAGAACAGTTCTCCTCTCCCTCATCTCACTTCTCTGAATCAGTAAAAGTTTTCAACATCTAAAAAGTAAATTATACAAAGTCTTCTTACAGCCACATGGGGATGCCATTTAGGCCTGAAGTCCCCTAAGACAATTATACATCTGTAAAGCCAAAATTGATATGATTGATTATTGATCCAAGTGATTGGCTCCATGCTTCCCTGTCTCCCAGATTAGGTTTCCTTAGGTTTCCTTATTCAGGTCACAAATCTATTTTTCCTATTGTTTTCTTGTATAACAACAGACTAACAACATCAAACCCAAGCAATTTAGTTTACACCAAAGTGACTGTATTAAAACTCAGACTTCTGCTTTCCCTAGGACTGGTCAGCTGTAACCCGAACATTGAAATACCTGCTCGTCGTCAGAGATGTTTGTATTGGAGAAGCTCTGGAGTGTCCATTTGCTCACTTCCTTTGCTCCTCATTGCTCAGATGGAAATAAAGTGTATGTGAAGGTGCTCGGGCAAACTCTGCTCCTGGAAAAGGTATTGTAACCTCTGGGTCTTCAAAAACCCTTTGTCTGGTTCTCGAGGGAAACAGCTGTACCTGGAGTCAAAGAGGGAAACAGCTGTATCTGGAGTCAAAGAGGGGAAACAGCTGTACCTGGAGTCAAATAGCCCAGTCCTCTTTTACCTCAGCAGGGGAGCGAGAGAAAATACCGACTCCCAAAGCAATGAGCTCTTACATTTGCAGAATAAGGGGAGGTGTGGATGTGTTGGAGATGGTTGCTTAACAATTTCAGCAGTAGCACTGCCTTCTCTGTGGTGGAAATGTCCAGAAAATCAGAGACACTGGCAAGTAAAATGACAATTCATTGTCAATTCTGCTAGGAAATTACTTCTTTTAAAAAAATGAAAGTTTATGTGGCTGTAGCACAGTTGTTAGCTTGTAAATCTAAATTTTACAAACTAGAGTGAGAGATTTTATAAGACTCATGGAGGCAGCTGTCCAATATAATTTTATATCCTGCACAGCAAGGACAAGCCAGATATTTCCAAACAACCTCACCCAAATGACTGCCAGACCCACAGGAGATATATTGTTGTCTGTGATCCTGAGGCATCATCCCGTGAGTTATCATTTATTTTATCTGACCCTGTTCACTCATCCTTGAATATAACAGAAATAAGCATTCGAATAAGGTCGACCAGTCAATCAAAGGCTTCTTTTAGCTGAAGGTGACAGCAATGACAGCAACATCTGCATGACCCCCTGCCCTGGTTTGAATTGCTGACATCTAAACCAGGGCACCTCCCTCCCTTGCGATGTTCTCCTGGTGCAAAAGTAATGCTTATGCTGAGAGCAACTACCTCATTCAGCTTCTGGAAAGCATGGGAGACCCTTTTCTTTTCCTAGCAGCCAAGTAAAAATGCCAAGTGACCCAGAAGCAGAGAATAAGTTGTCTTCTTTTGAGGGTATTTCTTACACTTTTTACACTTCTGCTCTTTTTAGTAAGGTGTTCACTTGCCAAAACCCACAAATGCTATGCCAAAGGCACTGGAGAAGAAACAGAGGCAACCTGAAACCCTATAGAAGCGACCATTGCTTGGCCTAAGCTGATGACATTGGAGTTGTCTCCATTTTTCACTGTGGACTGATGAGAAGGCTGCAAAGTGATAAAAAAGCTGCATGGGATCACGGTCACAGTTTGGACAGAACAGGAGAGGCCATGAGGAACACTGACTCCTCAGAACTGACTTGCTACAGAGAAAGACCTGTCCACAGTGTGGTCCAGCTGACTCACCTCTGACTGCCTTCTAACTCCGCGCGTCTTGTTCCTGAGCCCTTTTCCACCCAGTACACACGGTCCTTGGTGACAATTTCAGTTCAGCAGAATAATGATATCTGGGAAGAGCCTCTAGAGCAGCAAACATATCAGCTCCTCCTTGGCTCACAGGTGGCTCTCAGAACACCTTCCTTGCAGTTTTACCCTCTGGTTAATCTCTGACTCTTCCTGCAGCAGTGCTGATTTATCCTGCTCTTACATCTCCCCACACTGTCCTCTGCTAATTCATGGTAAAATTGCAATGACTCAAATAAACACTAACCTTGATTCAAACAAATATGAAGCAAGAATAAAATTGAGGGCTTTCCCGAACAAGTCATTTTTTCCAGTAAAAAGACTTGTTCTCATAATTATTTTCACATCCCAGGGTCACTAGGTTAGAAACCCAGTGACATGTTTCTTTCTACAGCGTTATCAGCAAGCTAGGATTGGATTTCTCCCTTTAATGAGTGAAATATTTTGTTTTACTTCATTTTCAGGGACTTACTTATTGGGGAGGTTGTAGGGTTTTTTTGAAGCCTCTTGATGAGCTAGATGGCAGCTGTTAGGGTTACTTGGTTGGTTTTAGATTGGACTGGATGATCTTGAAGGTCTTTTCCAGCCTTATCAGTACTGTGATACCGTGATGAGATAGGCATCCTTTAAGCTGTTACCATCTCCCCACTTTAATTAATTCTTCACTCTTGAGGGGCTTTAACAGCTCTGAGTAGCTGCACCCAGGCCCTGAGTTGCCACCCCTGGTGCCCCTCTTAGTATAAAAGCAGAGCCCATTAGCAAAGGGAGTTCTCAGTCTGTCTGTGACTGGGTGCATCTTGAAAACCTCATTCAAGTGGAGAGAGAGCATGGCTTGGATATCTATGAGAAATTCAGTTTGTCTAAACTGTAATGCAGGGGGCATCCAGAATGTCAGCTTGCAGTGCTTGGGATCTATCCTTGAAATCTTAAAATCTTTGTCATACGTCACAGTGTCACAGTCTCACAGTACTGATGAGCCTGGAAAAGACCTTGAAGATCATCCAGCCCGACCTAAAACCAACCCAGTAACCCTAACATCTGCCATCTGACAACTCTGTTGATGAAGTCAACCAGGCATTGTAAAATTTTACTCGCTTTATAGGATTGGTTTTATTCTTTACTACATTAGAATATTTCCAGACTGTTGTCGCCAGCATTTATCATTGGAAATTGTGAAGGTTTTATTTCCTCTTATTATGTAGCCTTTGTCTTTCTATATCATTGGCTCTGCGTCTGAATTTCATAGCATATTTATCTTTGGTAAGGCAAACAGCTTTCTGACATAATCATAGCATAACAATAGCGCAGAGGAGGGGGACATTGATATAGCACCTTGTTGCAAAGTGGATTCGACTCATCATCTGTGTTCATAAAGGGTGGAGAGGCCTGAGGGGAAATAAACCTGCAGAAGTGAAAAGCATTCCAGTCATTATTTTAGAAGGAGAGGTTTGGCAGTGCCCCAGTCCCTGAAGAAAAGGGGTATCTAAAATCTTAACAGAATTGACCTGCCTTCAATCCACAAAAAGGAGAATCCCAGCCTATGGGATAGAGTTGAAATGCACTAGGAACTACAGGTCTGAAGCATCACTGTGGGGAGGGAGTTGCACCCACTGGTTGGCTAGAAAAACCTGCTTATACCAAAGGGTGGTTTGGTCTGATGTTTGAGCAGACATAAAACATGCAACAGAAGTATGAAGGAAAGGTCCAGGGCACTGGTAGAAAGCCTGAGAAACAAGCCATACTCAGATTAAAAGAGAACAGTGTTGTTGTTAGTGAACTCACTGACAAAATTGCCTGCTGTCTGTGAGGCAGAGATGCAAATAACCCCCAGAATAGAGCCTGGTTTAAGGAATAAGATTCTGAATGAATTCTAGAAGTAATTCTAACAACTGTAAACCAGCTTCTGCAGAACTGAAGTAGTGCTCTTCCATGCAATTCTAAGAATAATGATAGGGAGGGAGGATGGCAGCGCTGATCTCTTCTGTGGGCTGGCTGGCTGGCTGCAAAAAGGCTGTTGGACTATGTCAGACAGACAGTTACATTAGTCCCTCTGGTCAGGAGGAAAGCCATGGCTACACGGGTCTTCTTAGCATTCTGTTACCAATGCCAAAATGAAAAGCTCCAGGACAGTTGGGATAGGAAAGTCACTATTTACTACAGCTCAGGATCGGATCAGTAGTAGCAGTGGCAGGGGAATCTGTTCTGTTAACAGTTCACTGGAGACAAGAGAGTTCCTGGATCAAGCTGGAAGGATGCCTGCTCCAATACCCAACTCAATGTCAATAATAGAGGCTGGATGAGGTCACAGATCCTCACGGAGGCACTGTGGGCACACTTACTCCTCACCTTCTCACCTGGAAGGAAAAAAGAGAATGAAAAATGAAGAAACCGAGTGAGAGGTAAAAGCGATGGCAGAGAATTCCTTGAAGTAGCAGACAAACCACTGGGCAAGCCTTGAACAGCTACACGCAGGCTTTGCACAGAGCCAAAGCTAAAGTGAAGAAAACGAAGGGAAATAGCTCGTATTTTTTAGTGGAAGTTTATTGGACTGCACATAACATTTGAGGATGGATGTATAACAGATGGGAACTTAATGGGAAGGGAGGCAGGAGGCAATTTACAGTGTATAAACTGTTCTATGAAATATCAGGGCAATAAAAGCACTGGAGGGATTAGAGATAACTATCAAATTATACAGCAAGTGGAGAAGCTGTGGCCTGTTTGAAGTTAACTGAGAACCTGCAGTAGTTGGATATATTCTGGGCAAGAGATTAGGAAAGGAGATATGCAATGACCCTAACGCATGTGAAAGAAGGGACAACATAGGGATAGAGGACATCAGCACAGATGCGAGGTCAAAGCACAGAAAACCAGGAAAGCTGTAACAAAAGGACTATTTGCTCCAGAACCCTGTATCTGAATCCCAGCAAAAGGAAGATTAGAAACCAGAAGGACTGCGTAGGGATGCACCCATGAGTAAAAATAAAATGCATCTTGCTTCTACCACTTCCAAATCACTAATGGAAAGGATCAAATAAGGAGATTATATAGTGTGATCACTAAGAAAGTAAATGCAGAAAAGGCAGGCAGGTACGCATTACAGTTTTACCCTTCCTGAAGTACCTTTAGTCTCCCCACTGTCTGCCCCTTGAGTTGTTAGGGACCTCAGAGATCATCCAGTCACAGCTCCCTGCCATGAGCAGTGACACCTCTCACCAGGTTACCCAGAGCCCCATCCAACCTTGCCTTGAACACTTGCAGAGATGGAGCAGCCATAACCTCCCTGGACAATGTGTTCCAGTGTCTCAGCACCCTCAGTGTTAAGAACTTCTTCCTCATCTAGATCTCTCCTCTTCAGCTTTAAAACCATTCCCCCTCATCCTTTCACTACAAACACCTGCAAGCCCTGCCCCAGCTTCTTTATAGGGCCCTTCAAATACTGGAAGCTGCTGTAAGGTCTCCCTGGAGCCTTCTCTTAGCCCTGACTTTTGCAGCCCGTCACTGTAGGAGAGGTGGGTGCTCCAGTCCTCTCATTATCTTGTGGACTCTTCTTGAACTGCCCCAACAGTTCAATGTCCTTCTTGCACTGGGGATCCAGAATTGTACGCTGGAATTGTAGAGCTGCTGGAGCAGGTCCAGAGGAGACCACAGATGTGATCAAAGGACTGGAACAGCTTTCCTTCCAGGACAGGCTGAGGGAGCTTGGGTTGTTCAACCTGGAGAAGGCTACGAGGAAACCTTACTGTGGCCTTCCAGTGTCTGAAGGGGTCCTACAAGACAGCAGGGGAGATAGATGTTTTTAGGGAGCCTAGTGGTTCTACATCCTAGGTGTCCTGGTTTCTGTATTTATTAACTGAGAGCCCTTACCACTGCCATAAAAGATGCCATAAAGGATGCCAGCATGACACACTTCTGAGCAGCAAACTTTGCAGCGTTCTCAAGGAAGAAAAGAGGCCTTCAAACCCCAAGGTCAAAGGTATGAAAAATATTCAGATGAAGTAAGTTTGAGTGAACAAAGGGCAGGACCTGGCCCTTTAGAAATGTTAGCTTTGATAAAAGAAGGCAATTTCAGGAGCAGTACCCATGTAGGTGTTCTTTTCCTATGGCGTACACCCGAGGTAATGGTTGAAGAGTGTCTCTCTCTTCCAGTACATTAAGATAAAATGCTACAGCTTACATTTCCTATTGGCATTTTTTCATTTTAAAAGCATCAGAGGACCAAAAAAAGTATGTTAAAACGACGTGCGTTGACTGGTGTATTGGCACTAAGGATTTTCTTTTCTCATACTGCCTGCAAGCAAAAATCACAGAACTCCCGTGTTTCCATAGCAACTGCATTTTAAGAAGGTGAAATTTCCAGTTTGATAGAGCTGAACTACTAATAATGTCAGCTCCCGATGCTGCAGAAGCTCGGATGTCAGGAAGGGTCAGCACAAAGCACGCGGCTGAGATTGATTCCTTGCAGCATTCGTCGGTATGGCTAGTATCGTTTTGGGAAAAGCCAGTACAAGATCTGTTTAAAACAGTCGTCTTCATTTCACACACTCCTCCCATCGCAGAGCATCAAGAGTCCAAGGATATCAATTTAAAGCGTGTTTGTCTATCTCGGTACTGCTCTTGCGTTACCTTTGAGCGTCTCCTGGGAGAGCTCTGGCTTTCCAGCAGTGGGTGTCAGTAGACACACGCACTGGCCATCAGTTGATGTCTGTCAGTTCAGAGCATAAACACCCATTAGCAATTTTTGCTGTGAAAACAGTTAAGGTGGAGGCCCGAGTTCAAGTCAAACTTCTTTTTGAGAGCACAGAAGAAATCACAAATTGGGGCTGCCTGTTGATGGAAGTCCTTCCAAAGGCTGGGCAGCTCTGTCTTCTCAGTCTAATCTTGTTCACTGTGGGCTAACAAAAGCTTTCTGAAGGTCATGGTGGCTTCAGGTTGAAGACCTTTGGTGCAAAGAGAGGCTAGAGAACATTTTTATGCCTATGACAGGAAACCATTGTCTGGGGTAATGGTGGAGCAGAAGGCCAGTGTTAAACGATCTTCCTCTGCTCCACTGCGGTACTGGCTTTGTCCAAAGAAAGGGAGGGTGCTGTTCATTCCGGCTGCAGTAAGTAAAGATACAAAGAGCAGTTAAGATAAAATACTTCAATACTTTTCAAAAGGAAGCTACTGTTTAAATCAGAAATTAACATTTTAATTAGAATATCAATTATCAAGGTGCTTGCAATGAAATCAGAGCTGACAGCATAGAAATTTCTCCTGAAATTTCCATTTAGGAGGTCATTTTCCCCCCGTGTCTCACCACGAACATACGGCTCTGTCTGTGTAAGTGCAATATGCTCTTGGCTTGGAGGCCAACGGGCACAGAAAGACCTCTGCACACTGCAGAAGTCTCGAAAAGGAAAGGTGGCCGTAGGCAGAGTCTCTGTTGGGAGGGACCAGTTTTATCCTAGCTGGGCTTGGGACTGTTGGGAAGCAGGTGGCACGAAAGGCCAAAGCCATTCTGGTTTGTATCAGAAATAGGGTGGCCAGCAGCACTAGGGATGTAATTGCTCCACTGGTGAGACTTCCTCTCGAGTACTGGGGCCAGTTATGAGCCCCTCACTTCAAGAAAGAGGATGAGGGGNGCCCAGGGCAGTGGTGCAGTCCCCATCCCTGGAAGTATTTAAGGACAGACTGGCTGTGGCCCTTAGTGCCCTGGTCTGGCTGATGCGGTGATGTCAGGTGCTGGGCTGGGCTGGATGAGCTCAGAGGGCTTTTGCAGCCTCAATAATTTGGTGATTGATCAGCTGGTATCAAATCCAGGACCATCCTCATGTATTCACCAAGTGGCTAACAGGCGATAGAGAAATTCCCTGGCAATGGTTTGGTGGATCTGGTTTATTTTGTCAGTGAAAACAATGGGTAAAGAGTGGCCAAATCTCTATGGATACTGACTGGTTAGTGCTGTGTGATACAGCCAAAAGACCATATCAATCTCCTTATAAACTGTATGGGGTTGGTTGGACTTGGTGATCTAGGAGGTCCTTTCCAACAATGATTACTCTCTGATTCTGTGAAAGAACAAAATGTGGAACATTTACAACTAGGTTGCAAATATCCAACGTTTGACACCTTGATAATTTCTGTTTCCTTTGAAAGCCCTATTAAAGCTGCTAAAACAGATAAGCAGGCTGGGCTCTAATATGAAAAATGCTTTAATAGCAGGCAGAAGATTCTGCTTTAAATCACACGACAATACAGAATCATTAAAAGGGTTGGCGTTCGCTGGGCCTATTGCTAATTGTGGTATTTGCATAAAGACATCACTCCAGGTGCTGGAGAGCCATTATATGCAACTGTGCTTTGCAGAACGGATGAACTTGCTAAATTTCAGAATACCCAGCATTAGAGGCACAGAAACCTTCCATTCTGGATATTAACTCACGTAATTAATGGAGTTGTTTCTACATTAACTTCTGCGCTATCTGCAGTGATTATCCAAAGAACTGTATTCATTACAAGCACTTGAAAACGATGGTTTGATTTCTTATTTCATTTGACCTTAAAATAAATCTTATTTTGATTGGAAAAATCTGTAGCATAGCTGAAAAAACATGTATTTGCTACTAGCTGGAGTACGGCAAGCTTTCACCAGCCTGACCAGCAGTGGGACTGTGTGGTGCTATAATTATTATAATTATAATAATTATAATTAATTCAATGGTATTTATTGCTCCCATGAGGACAGCATTGCAAGCCAGAGCATAGCATTTAAATAGCTTGCCTGGTGGTAAGCAATGTGTTTGCAGCAAAATTGGATAAGCAGCTCTAGTTTGATGGGAATTTGGACTTGAGCTCCTCTTTTCTAGGAGAAACTGCTTTAGCAGAGGGTGAACTGAATGATCCAGAAGGTTCTTTCAGCCATAATAATTCTATGATCTCCAGAGGTCCCTTTCAACCCCTGGCATTTTGTCATTCTGTGATTCTATGAATTGCAAGCTCCTGTCTCTGAGCTTCATCTCCTAGCTTACCCTACAATCCCGTTTTCAGATGTCATAGTGTATCAGTGACTCACAGGCTCCTCATGGCAGGAAGTGGTTTAGATGGGTAGGAAAACTGTGTGAGATTCATACAAAAGAAAACAACACCAAAGGAACTTGGGACTATGTCTCTTGGGGGTTCACAAGGCATTTTGTTTAGACACTATCTTTCATAGATTCTTAGAAAGGCTGGCAAGCCCTGGTCTCATCAAAATAATTATGTGGCTCATCAAAAATAATTATGAAGTGTGGGCCAGTGTCCGTAATGGAAAAGACACCAGGGAGCCTTTCTGCACAGAATGAAGTTCTGCAGTATTTTCCTCTTTGAAGTATTGATATCACAGTCAGTGTTTACATTGATTCCATGCCCCTGGACGTCTCTGGGCTGACGATTGTCACTTTGATATTCATTTCACCTAACAACAGATAATTTAGCCAGTACAGGAGAAAATATAACAATGAGGGGCATGGGATCACTGGAACTCCAAGAGCACACTGACGCAGCAAGAGGTCTGAGTTTATTTTATATGGCTTTTCTTAGAAATAAGATTGTGGGTCCCTACCCATCGTGTCCTGCACTGTTTGCGTTCATCATGTCTGCAGGGACAGGGCTGAGGTCCACCATGCATTTCCCCTTCCCCACTTGGTACTCTGGTTGAATGGCTACAGGGTCAAAATGTGCATGAGGATTGTTTGGAGAGTTCAGTTTCAAGGGTAAGCTCAAACCCCAGTAAAATGACAGTACATCAACCTGAGCATTTCATTTCAGCCCGAGGTTTTTCAAAGCCTATTGCCCTCATGCTATTTTAGGAGAAAATATCTAACAGAGACAGGAGTTAGCACCAAAATATATAACACGGGAGAAATGACTGGTGGAAATTCCAGAGTTTCCCATTTTGCTCCATGGGTGTTGGTATTAGGTGTTAGGGAGGTGACTGTGAGATAAATGGGAACAATTTATTAGGGATTCTCCAAGCCAAGGTGGAGTTAAGCTTATTATTTTAGTCCGGAGAAGAGGAGATGCAGGGAGCACCCTATCATGCTCTATAACTACCTGAAGGGAGGTTGTAGTGACCTGGGAGTCAGGCTTTTCTCCCAGGCAATGAGCAGTAGGATGAGAGGGCAGGGCCTGAAGCTGCAGGGGAAGGGTTAGGTTGGATGTCAGGAAGTCCTTCCTCATGGAAAGGATGATCAGACACTGGAACAGACTGCCCAGGGCAGCGGTGGGGTCCCCAACCATGGATGTATTTAAATACAGACTGGATGTGGTCCTCAGTGTCCTGGTCTGCCTGATGTGGTGATGTTAGGATGTTAGGTCATGGGCTGGGCTGGATGAGCTCAGAGATTTTTTCCAGCCTCAGTAATTCTGTGATTCTCAAACACTCAATAATGTAAACTTGCTAATTGAACACAAATTCCAAGTGATCCAGTGCAGTAGTTATAGGTGGGAATGTGAACAGGTTCTTAATGGGACATAAAGTACCTAACAGGCAGTTCAACCTATGAGCCTGTTGTAAGCCAAGCTTATATTTAATTTTTTACTGTGAAAACCAGTGCTCAAGGGAATGAAACATCTGCACATAGGTGCAGTTTAATTTTGGAGATTAACAGTGTTGAAGATTTATAAACAAGTACATTTCTGTTGGGAAGTTTTATGCACAGGCTATTGGTCAAGTGAGACGAATGATTTAGCACTGTGTGTGTGTGTGTTCCTGACACGCAAACTTGAGAAGATCTTAGTTGGGAAGTTTGCAAGTCGTTTCGCTCCACTCTGTTCAGTACTTACTGACTACAAAGGGTAACTTTGCTAACAGAGTTTAAATTTATTTTAAAGGAACGTTGTCTGCAGATATAAAAGGCATCTTACTCAAAGGGATAAGGATTTAATCAGTGTTCAAGTTTTCAGTGCTACAAGGAGATGTCTGACCTCTATGTAAGCCATGGATGGTTTCTATCGATTGGAAAAAAGCCCGTGTTTCCATGCGAGGCTGCATGCATTCTCCCAGTTTTCCTTATGCATTGCAAGACCTTTCTTCAGGTGAACACTTCCAGCAGCGCTATCAACGTGCTTTCTTTCCATCGCTGCTGTTGAAATCTGAGCGCTTGCATCATCAGGATAATGTGATGCCAGCAGCCAGTAGCTGATACTCAGCTTTCGCTTGTGCTATACAGCTCCTCTCTGCTTCCTCCTGCCTGCTTTCCTGACATGCTCTACATGCTCAGGCTTCTTTTAGCCAGAACTCTTCCCAAGATTAATGTTGTGTTAGTACAGAATTACCCGGGGCATCTGTTGGCAGGAGACAGAAAAGAGCCGCTGGCAAGATATTGAGGATTATTGACAGCTTGTTCCAGAGCCAAGGAATTCCTGGCTGTCAACAACTGAAACCCAGTTAGAGAACCCAAACAGTTATTATTCTTTGTCCCATCGATGCTGTGCATGTGCCCAGACTGGTTGTGGAATTATACTTGAAATCTAAATATTTCATTACTAGGCCTACCGTTTACGTTAACTATACTGAATCTCTTGCAGATTGCCACTCACATATTTGCCTATCCAAGGCAATATAAGGCAGTGTCTGCATCCCACGGGATGGTGGGCGGCCATAATCCACCCTAATTCCAGTGCTATCCTGGCACTTCATATATCAGCTCTCAGAAGTATGTGCTGAGGTGGTTTTGCATGACCCTCGACATCAAAGGAGAAAAGGTAGAAGCATTATAATTATAAAATAGCTAATTAATAACATATAATTATAAAGGCACACTGATGCTACTCGAACACAACAACCTTTGCCAACAGGAGTAAAATGAGACACAGGCAGAAAAAAAACCACCTGACTTTCAAAAGACCCTGAGTATCTTTCTAGCAGTGAAAGGTTCATCCACCTTCTCTCCTTGTTTCCTGTTCAATCTGTAGCAGATAGTAACTAGAGCATCCTCTTGATGGCTGCTACTCTGATCTTGATCTGTAAGTTTTCAACAGATCTGTGCGTGTGACTGTCTCCTCTGCATGTAGTACAGTCCCCCAGCTCTCATCTTCCCAGCCTGTCTTTCCTAAAAAGCCTCTACTTGTCCAGTGCAGTTGTCCAGTTGTGAACTACCTACAACTATTAGCTTTCTAATCCCATGTTCCTGTGTTTGCACAGGATCTCCTAACCACCCCTGTTTGTTTCACAGGCAGCATGTGTGAGTTTATAGACAGAGGAGATGGGTTTCCTTTTGCTCAGATCTCCTGTGAGGGTCTTGTCATGATGTGCTGGGTATCCATCCCAGCTAGAATAGAACTAATTCTGGTCAGTGATTGGACTTTTCAGCTCAGTCTCTTCTAACTCACTGCACTGGCAGCAGATAATGGTGTGTTTGGGAAGGCAGCGGGTGCTTCTGCATGTCATAGTGCCTGGTGTTTACAGATCCTACCAAGACTGGTGTGCAGAAAGGCTCTTACTTAGTCTTGCTCCTATGGAGACCCAAGTCCCTGATAAATCTTGTGCATCACGTTGGGGTGCAGCAAGTGAGAGGCTGCACGTGTGGAGTGTACAGGACAGGTGACCCTTCACAGACCAACATGCTGTTCTACTCCGTAGATATCATATTAATGTTTAATAAAGAGGCATCATAAGGGTCAAATTCCAGTCTTCAGTGGCTGGACTGTGAGGAGATCTCTATCTGTCCCGATCCTTTGGTCCCGATCGATGCATTCCTGAATCCAGTTCTGAAATCTATCATTGAGTCCAGTATGTGACATCGGCCCACAGCACCAGTGGTGATGGTGATGCAGTCAGTTATATCAGTCACAGGGGCTGGGCTCAGGATTGGTGTGGTGTATGTGTGATATTTTATTGCCATCAGTTTCACTAAAGTTGTTTTAGTTTCCTTTTGCATCTTATTCTTTCTGTTCCCCTTTGGGAAGGGAAAGAGGTTAATAGGGAGCAACTGTCATTTTTCTAGTGCCTGGCTCAGCTTTAACCCTTACCAACACATTCATCCTCTACTGGTCTCATTAAAAAGGCAAGGAGATTAATTCCTTATGTAAAGTAGCACAAGGATAGCAACCTAGCGGTAAGAATACTTCTGGACCTCTTTGTTGGGTGCATCCATCTCTCACTAGTAGCTCTTCCTTGTTTCTTGAAGAGGGTTCCCAAAGCTGGACAAATAAACTCCTTGCAATCAGAACCAGCCCTACCATCACACACTGATCTTCTGCCTAAGATGTTCCCTCTCTGTTTCCCAGCTCCCAGGCTACACCATTACACGTCTCCTCAGTGAGGAACTGAAGCCTATCAATCCAGAAAGAGGGAAGTGTGACATGAGTGTGGGAACTGTAGCTGGAACCTGATACCAGATACCAGTATCTTTTACTCTAGGGAAGGCCAAAATTTCCTTGTACGTTGTGAAAATAACTGGTGCCTGTGCTGACTGTGGCAACAGGAGCCATCTCCTCAGGACAATCAGAGCAGACCTGTCGTGAGTAGCTTGCTTCCTGCATATATCAGGGGTTTTATTGCAAAGGGATTGAAGGAGCCTCTGGAGCTGCAGTAAGTGTATCTTTGGATTTCATTTTCTCACGAAAGGAACACAGCTTTTGCTGTCCCAGTGCTGTAAGCCCCTGTGTTTAAAAGTGCACCAACTGTAGCAGCAATACTGCTGTAAAGACCTCCAGAGAAAGCCTTAAATTCTCACTGTCGACCAGACAGCCAGATTGAGTATCTGCGTATCCTTTTATGTTCAAGGCTAAAGGCAGTGATGTTTTTATGGTTTGATTGTTTACATAATAGGGTCATAACTTTAATTTTTCCCTGCACTAACGATGGCAGGAGTTCACAGACTTCCACAGTTCACAAGTTCACAGTTTGCCTCACTCCTGCCAAAGGACGAGAACAGAAAATCATAGATGAGGTCTTGTGTTTCAGCTGAAACCGGTCAAAGAATTCCTACCAGTTCTGTAAAGGGGTCAGATTTAGACTGAGTTTAACTCTACGTGATAACTGCACGTGGAAAGATAAAAACCTTTATATGAGTGATTAAGCACAGAAAGCACAAAATCATGAGCATTGGCAAGTCCTGTAAGGAGAACAGTCCCCCTGTCAGGCTGGGAGGGGTGCAGAAGCATGCATTGGTCATTAATGTGGTCATGACAGATTTATTCCAAGGCTGTTTTGTCATTTCTTTTTTTCAAGAAGAATTCTAAAAGCTCAAGAGCATGTGAAAAATAAAGATAAAAGCAACGTTTAAAATGTTGCTGTTTGTAAACTGTTGATTGCTTATTTTTTGGGGGGAAGTTCAACTTGGGGTTTTGTGGATGTACTGGGAAATATTATTTGAATACTTGAGGCTTTCAGGGTCACTAGAAGATACTGGAAAGCAGTCCCCTGATCACTGGAGGAGCAGCTGTGCACATAACCAAGATGTCAGGGTTACTGGGTTGGTTTTAGGTTGGACTGGATGATCTTTAAGGTCTTTTCCAGCCTCATCATTACTGTGATCCTCTGAAACAGACGTTCTCTGCTCGTAGTACATTTCATTCCCTCTTGTACTCCCATACAATAGGAACCAGGTTTTCTTATGCCCCTGTGAACCTGAAGGCTTTGTATACCTGGGGATTCATTGTCAGGTAACAGTAATAGGAAAACAGATCAAGGAAACTTTGGAATAAACCCTCTATTCCCTCTTCTCACCCACACACTCAATACAGTTAGAACTGCTAAGAAGAGTACCTTTCAGCTTCAGTCCAACAGGCCACTTTTCACCATAGCCTGGCAGCAGAGACATAAAGCTGCTTTGGATTGCATTCCTAACATCACAGGGGTGGGAGGTGTCTGCCTTCCCTGGCCTCTGAAGTAACGAGTCTGGGAGCTGTGGTCTGCAGGTCCTTTGCCAACTAAGTGAGGGTTATTCCAGCAGATCTACCTGTGTGATAAAACACACAGCTCCCCAGAATCACCCAGGTTGGAAAGGATGTCCTAAGGTCATCTAGTCCAACCTCCCTGCAGGGAGCAGGGACATCCTCAACTGCAGCAGGTTGCCCACAGCCTCGTCCAGCCTCACCTTGAATAATTCCAGGGATGGGGCTCAACTCCTTCCCTGGGCAACCTGTTTCAGTGTTCAACCCCCCTCCTGCTAAAGAACTTGTTCCTAACAGTCCATTCCAATCTGCCTTCTTTCATATGAAACCATTGCCCCTCATCCTATCACTGCAGGCCTTTGCAAATAGTCCCTCTTCAGCCCTCTTGTAGCCCCCTTCAGAGACCGAAAGGCAGCTTAAAGGTCCCCCTGGAGCCTTCTCTTCTCCAGGCTGAACAGCCCCAGCTCTCTCAGCCTTTTCTTATAGCAGAGGGGCTGCAGCCCCCTGATCATTTCCATGGTCTCCTCTGGACTCGCTCCATCAGGTCTGTGTCCTTCCTGTACTGAGGGGGTTTATTCTGTCATTCTGTGATGAAAGAACATACTTGAAGATTCAATTCCTTGTTGTAGACTTCAAAACATACGCATTGTCCTACTGGGACACACCTGCAAGCAGAGTTTCTTAGTCTAATACCATACCCTGTGTGGTTGGCACCAGAGGTTAGAGCACCCTGTATGCAGATGGCTTGCAAAATGCCAGTAGATGGCACTCAAGAATGCACAGCATCCATCCTTCCCAACAAGTAGTAACCTGGTCATGCTCTGCAAATGGCTTCCTCTGCCTTCTCTGAGATCGAGATCTCAACACCAGAGTCTTGAAAGGAAGCAGGAGGGAACACAGCACGGTGACTCTCCCTGTTTCACCTGTTCCTCTCTGTGAAGGTAACAGGTCTGGACTGTGTGTGTCTACTGGAAATACACGGAATTAAACGAGAAGCCTGCACTGCATGTTCTTGGTTCTGTTTCGGCTCTAATACTGGTCTCATTTAGCTAATACAAACTGTCTCTTCAAATACTCTAAGTTCTGGGTTTGCTTTTGTTTTTCCCAAGACAGCATTTAGTCTGTTCAAAGAGGCCTTGTGCCATAGCCTTTCAGGCTGATGTAACTTATTTGCTCCAACAGAAGAGAAGTGATCGGGTGAAGGGGGGTTCCTAACATTTCTTGGGGATTCTGTAGTCACCACACTGGAGCTGGGAGAAATTAGACTCAGTTGGGAAAGTTGGAATGTAAAGACCACAATTCCAAGTGACTGCCATCATTGGGGCAGAGGAGGAACTGTCTAGGGCCAGTGGTCTGTGATCTGAAAGACTTCTGGCTCTGGTCTGCTGCTCATAACTAGCCAGAGAGTCCTGCCTGCTATAGGAATCCTTATAAAGACAGACCTGGGCAGACCAGACAACTCCTGGGTGTTTTTTCAAGCCTATTTTTCAGCTCTCTGTGTGTCTCCTGAGCAAAAGCCATATTTTTATGGCTTTTGTTTGTGGTCTCTTGTAAAATTGGTGGCAGAATTTAACACAGACTCAGCGCAAAGCTGCCTGATTTTGGCCAAAGTGACTGCTTGTCTGAAACGCTTCTCCTGGCTCTGTGTCAGGCTGGGTGAAGTTGTTTATTGGAGAAAAGACAGTCAACACACTTGGCTGAGTTAAAATGATCAGAAACAAAATCCATCTGGGAAATGCAAGATAAGCCTCCCCAGTCATGAGGGACAAGAACTTCTCTGCTGTGAGAAGAAAAAAGAATATCAGAGGGAAGTAGTAGGGGAAGAGGAAGAAGAAGACAGAGAGACAGAAGAAAGAAAAGCCTTGGTGAGTTCAGTTCCCTGCAGGGCAACGCAAGAATGCCATGAGTGCTGGTAGCTGCAACAGCCTGCCTCACTGGCAGTTGCTCCATCCCAGCTCAGAGGCCCATGACATTGCCCTCTTGAGCTTGCACTGGCCCTGGAGAAGCAACAGGTGACGCACTGACTGAATCACAAGGCATCCTTGTCACCTGGGTTGGCAGGTCTGACCACCTGCGTGACCTTGTAGCCACATTGTGACAGATGTTGCCTCCAACTTCAGCTGTTACTGTCTTAACAGGTCAGTGCATTTCCTAGAAGATTCTCTGCAGCAGTGTGCATAAAAACCAAAGGGATTGACAGCAAAGGTCTTCAGCTCAGCACCTTCCTCTATCCCTGGCATGATCCCATCCATTTAACACTGCACGTGGTGGGAAAGATCCCAACCAGCAGAAAGCAGAGCAGGAGAAAGAGGCTTTGAGGTGCCCTAAAGGTAACCAACGCTCTGTGGTCACTGTATTTAAACTGAGCATCCACCCACTCTTCTCTCTGGATACTCTTTAGTGTTGTCAAGCGTTATAGAATCATGGGTTGTTCAGGTTGAAAAAGACCTCCACGACCATCAACTCCAGTTGTTATGCCCAGAAAGTTCTTCCTGTCACTAATTCCTGCTGAATACCAAGGTTCCCACGTTGGTCAGTGATTATGGCGAAGGCAGACTTTTCTTCCCACCGAAGATTGCCTTGTGCACTGGAACACACACACCTTTCCTAGGGACCATTTCATCCCAGATGTCGGAAGAAGAAAGGAAACAAGTTTCATTCTGACAACACCCAGAGCAGCTCCGCATATTGGTTTCTCCACAGCAAGCCTTGCTGAGTGGAGAAGAGGACATAAAGACCTCCCAGCACTTCTGTAAGAGCAGTTTTGCGTGCTAATATGAACTGAGAGAAGGATGCAAGATCTTGTCAGAGATTTTTATAGAACGGTGAAACTTCCCGCAGCCTTCTGTGCATACATTTTTTTGTTTCTTAGGGTGTGAAAAATACTGAGTGAAGGAAATGTTTGTCATGAAAATAGCATCAAAGTGTGCTTTTTGGTACTGCCTCTGCCCGAGCACCTCAAACCCATCTGACATCGGAGTGATGCACTAATGTAATGAGTACTGTGTTCAGTTCTGGGCCCCTCAGTTCAGGAAGGATGGCGAGGGGCTGGAACGAGTCCAGAGAAGGGCAACTGGAATGGGA
>VZRI01001787.1:58780-70592 GCA_013397515.1 Upupa epops | reverse complement strand
AGATGTTAGGTTTACTTGCTTTATTTGGATTTAGGTTGGACTCGATGGTCTTTAAGGTCTTTTCCAACCTTATTATTACTGTGATACTGTGTCAGTCCTCCGTTGCAATAGGAGCTTACCAGACTGGTCTCATCCAGTCCCAGCTTTGCTGGATCCTCACAAATTTAAGTAGTTTCCTATAAAATGTGGCTCTTGATTTGAAACTCTGCCCTTTTTGCCAGCTGAACTCCTTTTCTGAAAGATCACAGTCTTTCATAAGGTCAGATCCCGTAACTGTGTCCTTATCATACAATCACAGAACAGTTTCATCTGGAAGAGACCTTCAGGACCATCAAGTCCAACCTTTTCCCAGCCCCATCTCCCAGCACCACTAACCCCTGTTCCCCAACAAAACATCTAAACTTCTCTTAAACACCTCTGGGGATGGGGACCCAACCGCCTTGCTGAGCAGGCTGTTCAGTGCCTGACAACCCTTTCAGCAAAGGAATTCCTCCTGACATCCAACCTGAACCTCCTCTGGCACAGCTAAAGACCATTTCCCCTCACAGTATCACAGTATCACAGTAATGATGAGGCTGGAAAACACCTTAAAGANTCATGGAAAGGGTGATCAGACCCTGGAATGGATTGCCCAGGGCAGTGGTGGAGTCCCCATCCCTGGAGGTGTTTAAGGACAGCCTGGCTGTGGCCCTTAGTGCCCTGGTCTGGCATGGATGTGGTGATGTTAGGTCCTGGGCTGGGCTGGATGAGCTCAGAAGGCTTTGCCAGCCTCAATAATGTGGTGATTCTGTAAAGCTGCAGATAACAGAGGGCCTACAGCACTTAATGCCTTAGGGCTACTTAAGGCACAGCACTCGGCACCCTATTGCTAGTGGAACAAAGACTGCAAGTGAAATTGGCAAAAATGCCTAAATCACTTGGTAAGCTTAAATATAATCAGATATCAAATGTTTTCCCATAAATCTAGGGTTCTCTTTGCCTGAAGAGTAATCACATTAGAGGGAAAAGTTTTCCAAGAAAGCAGAAAATGTAGAATTGATTAGATTCAGGCAAATTGAAAGGTAAATCAAGAAAAGGAGAGCACAGAGAAAGATTTATTAACTTACATCACCTCCTAGCTCTTGTAATTCGAAAATCCTCAGTCTGATGTCGGGTACCCATGCTCCCCCAGCAAACTGGCAGGTTTAGAGCATGAAGTTTTCCTGCCCAGCTGAGAGGCAGTGATTACAGCTTTCTAGCCCAGCTTTCTGTATTGTGCAGTCCTTTCATACCAAAACAGAACTACAATTGGAGAGAATAATCAAACCATTTAAGCTGCTTGATATTGTGGTCAGCCCTGTATTGTAGGCATAACTTATTTAGAAAGATATGTATTTAAATGTATGTATTACACATGCTATATTAAATGTATTTATATTTGAATGTATTTGTTGAATATATTCTATAAAATATATTTACTGACTCTATTCAAAGAGCACAGCAGCAAGGGAATCCTGATGTAATATGCCATCTGTCAGCAGTTCAAAGAGAAAGCTCGTAAAAATTAACAATCAGAAAATAATAAATAGCTCTGTGTCAACAGAGGCAATATTGAAACGAGAAGGAATTTGGCTGTCTGCATATGGTTAGTATCACAAACTAACAAGGCAAGAGTCATGATGCTGTTTGAACAGCTCTTTT
Source organism: Upupa epops (assembly GCA_013397515.1). NCBI lineage: Eukaryota > Metazoa > Chordata > Aves > Bucerotiformes > Upupidae > Upupa > Upupa epops. The sequence goes on along the minus strand of VZRI01001787.1, from coordinate 68,912 downwards.
ATGTGTCCCTCAGCTTCGCAGCAACAGTGGAGGCAATGATTAGCCCCTGAGCACCAGTGGAAGTACCACCGTTACTCTCACAAGCTCTTCTTGGTTACTGTTTATTTTTAGCATCTCTTACAGCACATCCCGCAATGGTGCGAGCCAGGAATAAAATAGTTGACAACAGTGCTCGGCGTCTTGCTGAGATGAGATATAATTTAGTCCAAGATTACAATTGCTAATCCCTTCTTCAAAAGTCATGATTCAAGCTATTGTAATAAATCCCAGAATCACAGACTTATTGAGGCTGGAAAAGACCTCTGAGGTCATCAAGACCTGAATTGACTCAAAGAGAAAGACAGTGTCTTCTGGTTTGGGGTTTTTTTCTGCAATTCCTTCTATAATGGCAGACTCTTATTTGAAAATACTTAAGATTCCCATTTGCCTCCATCCTTATGACCTCAAAGAAATATCCCAGACATGTGGCTACAATATAGTGCCGTATTTTTCTGATGCCAGTCACACTGCGGGTGCTGCTAGGCTGTTCAGAACGGTGCCCAGGGTTGGATCGGGGCTGTGGAGGCTCATGCAGCGAACATTCTTGTTGAACTGTTTCTTAGGGGAGGGATTCTATAGCTGCAAGGTCAAATGTGATCCCTGAGGGTTGCCATGGTAACTATATATTGATTCATTAAATGCCAGTTTGTTCTGAAGCCTGTCCAAAGCAGGGTATGGCCCTCCATAATTGTGTTTGTCCGCTCTTAGCCTTTAGGTTTGGGCTGCAGCTAACTGATTCTGAATGTGAAGGGAATTAAAGTGCAGTGGTGCCTCAGTTCTCGTGGGGAAAAGAAAAGGGAAGGAAAGCCAGAGAAAGAACACAGATCGCTAAATAAGGCTGAAGGGTGCACCGTGCACACATCATTGGTGAGAAAAAGGGAAAAAGAGAAACCCTGTAGTGATGTTGACTAAGAGCCAAATACTCACTGTAGGATGGCTTGAGCATCAATGTGGTCCTTTCTGATCTGAGCTGAAACCAGTGCTGTCATGGCATGGTGAATCCATAATCACAACAGCTGGCTCTGGAAAGCATGAGACAAGTATATATTCTCTCATGTTACTGGCAGCAGAAGTGCTTTCATGATAAGCTGCAGGCTAGAGGAAGGAGTCTGTAGAGTCCCTGAGCAATATAGGGTCATCATTCTGCGCTCTGTCCATCGTCTGAGATAAATACAGAAAAAAATCAACACATGGTAAGACAGTATAAAAGCAGATTTGGGTTTCTGATGCCACAGAATCATAAACTCATAGAACCAGATAGTGGTTTGGACTAGAAGGTCATCCAGTTCCAACCCCCTGCCATGGGCAGGGACACCTCTCACTAGGCCAGGCATCCTACCTGGCCTTGATGGAGCATCCACAGCCTCTCTGTGTAACCTGTTCCAGTGTCTCACCAACCTCATGGTGACAAACTTCCTTCTGACATCTAATCTAAGTCTCCTCTCTTTTAAGTTTAAAGACGTTACCTACTGCTGTATGCCCTCATGAAAACAAGTCCTGCTTCAGACTGCTTTTAAGCCTCCTTTAAGTATTGAAAAGCCATGATAAGGTCTCTGTGGAGCCATCTTTTCTCCAGGATGAATAATTCCTTCTCTTTCAGTCTGCCTTCACAGGGGAGGTGCTTCAACCCCCTGACCATCTTTGTGACCCTTGTCTGAATTCATTCCGTCTTCTGCTGTGGGGTCCCAGCACTGAACACAGCACTTGAGGCTGGGTATCAGGGAAGGAGAGGTAGAGAATCATCTCCCTTAACCTGCTGACCACACTTCATTTGGTGCAGCCCAGGATGGGCTTGCTTTCTTCTCTTCTACTCTCATAGTGGTTGTTGGGTCACGGTTTTTCCCTTCCATAGCCTAGGCTGTTCTCCTTTTTACCACTAATTAAATTAAATCACAAGCATCTCTCTGTCGAATTTCCCCGTGAAGTAGGTCTGTGGGGTGTAATACCTTGCCAAGGGGCAGCCCACACAAACTGGAACAAGGATGTTCCATCTGATCACGAGGAAAAACTTCTTATGAGGAAGGTGGTGGAGCCCTGGTACAGGCTGACCAGAGGGGCTGTGGAGTCTCCTGCTCTGGAGACTTTCAAACCCTACCTGGACGAAGCCCTGTGTGACCTGTCCTAGGGGATCCTGCTCTGGCAGGGGGGTTGGACTGGATGATCTCTAGATGTTCCTTCCATCCCTAACACTCTGTAATTTTAGGAATATTGGGATAGATAGAGGATTCCCTGAAAAACACAAGACACTAATCTGCTGACTTTAAACTGCCTTTGTACATGCTGTTACTTCTTGGGTATCCAACTGCTGGGTTTCAGCCTGTATTTTTCCTGTATGTTCTTCCCTGCAGGACAAAACATGAGGATACCCTGAAGAAGCATGGTGGAGCACCCTGCTTTTCCATGACAGAGGAGTTGTCCTGGGCCATGCTGGGCTGGCAGAGGGTGGTGTGTGCCTGGCTGTGTGCTTCTCCCACTTACCTCAGCTCATGAAGAATGTCAATGTGAACATCACTCGATGGGTATGAGGAGACTATGTGAGCTGTTTGTCCTTCCGTGAGAGTAGGGACCAGGAGGACCTGTGGTTGCTCTACTTGCCTTCTGTCCTTTTCATATCAGAGTGACTTGACCTTTTCAAGAACACATTGGAACATGGAACCACAACTTCCCTGATTTATCGATGTTGTCACTCAGATGACTTCCTCTTGGATTTCCTGTGACATCAGGTCTTCTGCAGGGGCTGCACAGCATACCCATCATGGACCTTCCCTAAAAGCCACCTGCTGAACTCCTCTGGGTGGCATCAGGTTGGCAGATCACCACACTGCTCCCCCAGACATTGGGATAAACAGAGCATGATCTAGATGTCAGATGTTTAGGGTTACTTGGTTGGTTTTAGGTTGGACTGGATGATCTTGAAGGTCTTTTCCAGCCTCATCAGTACTGTGATCTCTTGCTACCCCATGTGTCCTCCCTGATGGTATTGTGTGGGTAAGGGTGCTCCAAGGGCACCACTGGTTTGATATACAACCATCAGTAACACCAAACCGACAAAGTGCAAGTGCTTCTCCACAGCCCTCAGCAAGACAGGTCCTATGGGACCAGAGAGCAACTGAGGGAGTGAATTCAGGATCACAGCCACAGCTGGATGTCCCTCTCAAGCAACTAATTGCCATGACTACACTCCTTTGCAAGTTCAGCTCTTCACTTTGCTCGGATGGTTTATCCTTTTTACTAGACTTTCTTTTCCATACCTGAGAACTTCAGAACTGCATTTGTGCAGTGATGAGAGAACACAAAAACCTTCTGCGAAAGCCTCAGCACAGCCCCCAGTGAATCACAGAATCACAGAATAGCTTAGGGACCTTTAAGATCATCAAATCCAATCATTAACCCAACTGTACCACTGCTAAACCCTGCCCCTGAGCTCCATACCTACACAACTTTTAAGCATGTCCAGGGATGGCAATTCAGACACTTCCCTGGACAGCCCATTCCACGGCTTAAAGACACTTTCCATGAAACCTTCTCCTAATGTTTAGACTAAATTTCCCCTGCCCCAACTTGGAAACGTTTCCTCTTGCCCTATAACTCATTGCTTGTGAGAAGAGACTAACCCCCACCTCTCTACAACCTCATTTCAGGTAGTTGTAGAGAGCAATAAGGTCTTCCTTCAGCCTCCTTGGAAGCCAGGATGTGGTTGATCTTGGCTACCTGGGATCATATGCTGGCTCATATTTAGCCAGCTGTTGACCAAAACCCCAGGTTCTTTTCCACGGGGCACCTCTCCAGCCACTCTTCCCCAAGACTGTTGTTGCACAGGGTTGTTGTGACCCATGTGCAGGACCTGGCACTTGACCTTGTTGAAATTAATACAATTGGCTTCGCCCCATCACTCCAGCCTGTCCAGATCCTGCTGTGGAGCCTCCCTACATCCAGGCAGTCAGCACACCTGCCTCACTTGGTGTTGTCTGCAGCCTTACTGAGGTTCCACTCAATTCCTCATCCAGATCATTGATAAAGGTATCACGAGTGGCCTCTGATCAGTGATGCAGCTATGACTTGCAGCCTCCATTAGTGTGCAGAAACAGCTTAGGGTTATTGCTAAACTTGTGAGACAATGGTAAAAAGGGGAAACAACCCAGACTCCCTCAGCGATGTTTTCAAGGACAGACTAATCAGTCCATCCCTGTGATGGTCAATAGCTGGGTATCTTCTAGACAGACTAATCAGTCCATCCCTGTGATGGTCAATAGCTGGGTATCTTCTAGGCCTGATCTTGCCCTCCCTCCGGCAAGCTGCTGTTCACAGTGCTCTCACTGGAAGAAGACTTTCAGTAACACAGAGAAAATATGTGAAAATCAGGACTTTGCATTCAAAGCAACTACGTTTGGAAGCTGGTCTGTGTGTTTCACAATAAGGGGAACAGTGCTGAGGGTGAAGGGCTGGAACTCAGGCACTGGCATTCAGCGTGGCTTTCAATGTGGTTTTGATTATCTCTTTATTCCCAGAACAAAGTGACCTGGCAATTGGAGTATGGAAAGGACTCAAAGTACCTTCAAAAGGACTTTTTCCTCAACAGCCCTAGTTCCAGAATGCAATGAGAGCAGCCCCTATTCTGTTTGGGGTGCTAACACAGCTTGAGAATCTTTAGGAATGATAGATGATGGCTGATGAATGACAGCTGCAATTGCCAAGAGATCATTTTAAGCACTATAGTTCTTGATTTATTTTTTTGAATTTTCTTAATACAAACATTTTTCTTTTATGGTTTTTTTTTAGCATTTTTCCCTGGACTTATCTTCAAACAAGTTATGAACAAGCAGTCCAGTAATCTATGTAAACAGCCATGAAAATGTGAATCTCTACCCATAACATCTGAAATATTTACCTTCCTGCTTTGGGCACCAGCAGCAGTCACGGAGTCACAGAGCGAGTGTTAGGGGTTGGAAGGGACCTTGAAAGATCACCCAGTCCAATCCCTCTGCCAGAGAAGGAGCCCCTAGATCCAGGCAGGTTTTAAACATCTACAGAGAAGGAGACTCCACAACCTTCCTGGGCAGCCCCTTCCACGGCTGCAGCACCCTCACTGGGAAGATGATTCTTCTCAGATTCCTATGGAACCCCCTCTGTTCCAGCTGACACCCATTGCCCCTTGTCCTAGCATTGGGTGCCACTGAGCGGAGCCTGGCTCCTGCCTCCTGACACCCACCCTTTCCATATTGATCAACATTAAAGAGGTCACCCCTCAGTCTCCCTTTTTTCAAGACAGAGAGACCCAGCTCCCTCAGCCTTTCCTCGTCAGAGAGATTCTCCACTCCCTTCATCAGCTTTGTGCCTCTGCACTGGACTCTCAAGTAATTCTGTGTCCTTCTGGAACTGAGGGGCCAGAACTGGACACACTATTCCAGATGTGGTCTCACCAGGGAAGAGCAGAAAGGGAGAGGAACCTCTCTTGATCCACTAACCCTTCTAATCCACCCCAGGTTGCCCTTGGCTTCCTTAGCCACAAGGGCACATCGCTGGCTACCTTTACCAAATGCTAACACACACCTGCTCTTCCTCTCCTCTGTTTTAGACATAAAGATGCTATTTCTGTACTTGTTCAGCATCCTCAGAAAGGAATACTTTCCACTGTGATCCTTTTGAACAGCAGCAGGATGAAAGGATGAGGTAGAATTAGTCTCTACTGCTGACCATTAGATCAAAAGGAGACACTATACCTTCATTCTTACAGATTCAAATACTTGAGTGTGGTTAACATTTCTGCTGTCACCGCCAGGAGTAACATGTGCTTTGGAAATAGTCTCACACGTCGTGGCCATTTTACAGGATTAAAAGTCATCATTCATCAGGTTTTATGAATAAAAAAGAATCTCCTACTGCAAAATAATAAATAATTTAAGCTTAAAATGCAATTTTATCTTCTAGCACAGTGTGGTGGACATCACTGAAGCACTGATGTACATAAGTAAACACGCACAGCCTCCCCAGCTGCTCCTGCAGAGGGATAAAGATAAGGAATGAAGGGCATTGCTGTGCCTGATGCTGTTTGTTTCTGGGTGAGCCTCTAAATGCAAACAGCCTAGGCAGCAATATCCACAACTACGTTGATATTTCAAAGGTGGAGGTCACAAATACAACTAATCTTTTTAGCTAGGTCCTAGTTTGAGTCAAAAAGACTCCTTATCATGGTTCTAAATGAGCTCTCTGTGAATAAGGTAGGTGAAGGGTGTAAAACTTGTTTCCTAATGGCAACTTTGAGATGCAAAGTGGAGCTGAGCTGATGCAAAGAGAAGAGCAAAGAGGGTCGAGATGGGACCATATCAAATGAGGCATATGGGGTTATTGAAGTGAACAGAGAAGGAAGAGCACTTAAATATGAAGTTTTGCATTTGATTAATTAAAATGCATCCTGAATTTGCTAATTGGATGCTTTCATGATGTGCTGTTGTGGGACACTGACAGATGGTAGCGCACTCACGGCAATTAATCCTAGCAGCACTCTTCAGATAAGGCAGGGAAGTCTCTGGCTATCCCTATTTCTGCAGTCATTCCTCTGCAAACCTGGGACAGAAATAGCTATGAGCTGCAGCATGAGGAAGACAAAACTGATGAGGGTTCAGTCCGCTCTAAATAGCATTTAATTGCTTTTTCCTGGGTAATGCCTTTCAAGTTAAGGGCATGTGGTGACCTTTCCTGGTAGTGCTGGCCTCTTAGTTAACATCTTTAGTAGGGACAGGCATGCACACTGAATTTCATAGCTTTTTATTGTATCCTGCACAAGGGAAGCAGGACATTTCAAGAACTGGGAGTGAAAAGCCAAGAAGAAGCAGGAACAGTCTCCCATAGAGCCATGGTAGGAAATCTTATTCATATAGGTTCTCTTTGGGGTTTAAGTCTGGTTTTGGTATAGCAAGAGCTCATGTGCAGGTGTCTTTAGGGACTGACGGTGGGGTAAATGGAGAAACATGGGACTGCTGCTGGGACTCGCCTGGCAATTTGCTTTTGATGAAATACCACACCATGAGATGAGTGCCCTTGCACCACACTGGAAGAATCTAGAAGAAAACTTCTTTACAATATTGCTGATCTACTCCTCAAGAAAAAAGTTTGATACTGACTGTGATATAAGTCACTTACAAATAAACACAAGGAGAGTCAGGGTTTAGTGTTGCCCATGTGGACTTGCTTTTAATTCTCACTTGGTAGTTTGAATTGGTGGAAAAGTCCAGGTTCTTGTCTTCCATCACTTGTAAGCGACACGTGGAAACAAATCCACACATCACCAAGATCAGAAAAAACAGGTCTACTTTTCGTATTTGTCCCTCTTATTTTTTCACAGGCAAACAATGGTTATGTAAGACAAAAGCCATAAAAATATGATGGAAATTACTCTGCTTGATCAAATGGCTTTCTTCTGCCACAGGCTTCCTCAAGGCTTGGACTAACTGTATCATAGAATCATAGAATGGCCTGGTTTGGAAGGGACTGCCAAAGGTCATCCAGCCCAACCTCCCTGCGGTGAGCAGGGACATTCTCAGCTAGACCAGGTTGCTCAGAGCCTCGTCCAGCCTCACCCTGAGAATCTCCAGGAATGGGGCCTCAATTCCCTCCCTGGGCAACCTGTTCCAGCGTTCAACTCCCCTCCTGCTAATGAACTTCTTCCTAACATCCTATTTTAATCTCTAATGTGAAACCAGTGCCCCCCATTCTATCACCCCAGGCCTTTGGAAACAGTCCCTCTCCAGCCTTCTTCAGGCGCTGGAAGGTTGCTATCAGGTCTGCCAAGACAATAACAATAATCACCCTTCCTTTGTATTTCTCAGCCTGTGGTGTAACCCTGCAGTGGTGAATACTGGGGCAAAGAGTAACTAGGCTGCAAGAGATACTTGTTTAGGTCTTTAACAGTGATGTGAGACATACTTAGAACATGTCCAGTAGCTAGAACCACCTCAGCTTGGTTAATGCCTCTAGAAGTTACTGTAGCTGAACTAGGAAATGTGTTTGTTTCATGATGTGACATCTCATCAGGTTGGTATGGCCAGTGGAACGGCATGAGGAATGTGTGTTTGCTGATGGTAACAGGAGAATAAAACTAATTCCTCTTGATTTTTAAACGGAAGCTATAATAGACCTTAAATCAAGAGGCTGAATTCCAGCCCTTTGAGGCTGTTTCTGGCCCCGCTGGAGTCTCGTGCTGTGTGACTCCATACAGATTAGAAGGATGCATTGCATAGGTTTAGTAGATTAATATAATCAGAGGACACAAGAAAAACTGTCTGCCCTCAGCATATAAGAAAGAAAGAACTAAAAGATGCATTTTTAGCTTAATAAGGCCCACAACAGAAAGTTTCAACACTACTCCAATCAACCAATTTATTGACTGGTGGCCAATGCCAAAAGGACTGGATTATCACTCGTGGAGGAAAGCTGCAAAGTAATTCTAATAGATAATGACAGAGGCAGAGTGCTTTTAACCCGGTTATGGAAAGGGTTTGTTCATATCTGCATTTTCCTTGAAGGTTCTTCATTTAAAATGCCATACACATCTTAATATTTATATTAATTATATATACAGGTAATTGATTTATATTGTGTTAATATTTACTTCTTCACCTACTTAACACCGGATCCTAATCCGAATAAGCAGACTCCTTTAACAGTTGTGTTTCTCATCAACACTGCTCCTATTATTGGGTGATGGAATCACAGCAAATCAGCAGGATATCAATCCTGGTTTGATCTCATGCATTATGAATTCAGGTCATATGGAGGGGTTTGCACTAGAAGACTCTTATTAGCATATTGATTAACAACCCTTCTTCTACATTGTTCTGTGTGGGGCCTCAGAAAACAACTGCTGTTTTACAACTACCTAGACATAATCCACGTGATAATAATAAATTAATGTATTAGGCAAAGAGCAGGGATGAATCTGTCTAAGGATCCTCAAACAGGCAGTATCTGGACATAAAGAGGAAGATGCTGCCAAGTGTCCAATTGAACTGTGGTCTTATGGTGCCTGGTTAATCTTTGACAGATTCTCTGCTGAAATTCTGACCGACACATTGTGGTGCAGAAAGTGCACATAGAATCATAGGACAGGCTAGAAAAGACCCTCAAGATCAAGTCCAACCCTTAACCTGACTGTAGAGAGCCTGGTGCTAAACCATATCCCTAAGCTCCAGATCCACACAACTTTTAAACACATCCAGGGGTATTGAATCAACCCCCTCCCTTGGCAGCATTCATTACAACAAGCCCCTAGAAAGTGGAGTTACTATTAGAACCAGAGAGAACACTTCCAAAGCAAAAAAACCCTCTACAGTTTGCTGTTCTGTGCATAATAAAAGGCTTGTAAAACGAAATTACCAACCACTTCCCAAAGTGTCATCTTGGATAAACCCAAGAAGCATTTTCCTCCACCAGACCCTTTCATAGCACTAACATTTCCATTTATTTGGTTACATGTCTTCAGTGTTCTTTTTGAGACCGTTCATTCTGCTGAGGTGACCTACAACACAGTTGGAATTATCTCAACTTCATTTTACATCTCTAGGAACACAGTGACCATGTATTATCCAGGTTTATTGTACCTTTACCTGCAGTACATGCATTCATCATCACCTCTGGTGACAAATCAGCAAAAACCAACTACAATCTTGATGAAACATTCCTCACGCTGCAGAGTCAAATCACTTTCATCATCTGTCTACACATGGTCATAGAACCATTGAGTCTGGAAAAGCCCTCTGAGCTCACCCAGCCCAGCCCAGCACCTGGCACCACCCCATCCATGCCAGACCAGGGCACTAAGGGCCACAGCCAGTCTGTCCTTAAACACCTCCAGGGATGGGGACTGCCCTGGGCAGTCTGTTCCAGGGTCTGATCGCCCTTTCCATGAGGAAAGGCTCCCTAACATCCAACCTAACCCTCCCCTGGAAGCTTCAGGTCCTGCCCTCTCATCTTGCTGCTAGTTGCCTGGGAGAAGAGCCTGACCCCCACCTGACTACAACCTCCCTTCAGGTAGTTGTAGAGAGGGAGAAGGTTCCCCCTGAGTCTCCTCTTCTCCAGGCTAAACACCCCCAGCTCC
>VZRI01001787.1:41642-58772 GCA_013397515.1 Upupa epops | reverse complement strand
ATTAATACTCCTATATTCTACTTAGTCCCATAGTAAGCATTTTTATCAGTAAACACATGTAAATGACATTGTGTGATGTATTATGTGCTATATAATTTATAATACAGTTCTAGGAGACTAGATTATTCTGGATATGTGCCTTTTATTAAACATTTCTATACACAAATGGAATCTATTAACCATAAAAATCTCTAACACATGTCCTGGAACCAGACTTAGACTCACATAGCTGTGCAGATCTATTCTTTCCCTCTTAGAGGAAAACAGTGATTGTGGAAAAGCCTCTAAATATAATAGCAGTTACTAAACAGCGGGTGAGGAAAGCTCTGCTTTGGTACTAACTACTCAGCAAGCTCTACACCACAGGTCTACCTGACAACATCCTACACAGATAGACTGCAAACCTGGAGAAAAAGACCTTGCTCTTTGATCAAGAAGAGCCTGGAAGAAATTTCCTCTAAGCCTTTTAGATCTTTTTTTTCTGTACTTCCCCTTCAAGATTTCCTTTTGAAAATATTTTTAAATATTTAAAATCTTTCTCAAAATTCTTAAATGAAGACTGAATTATTCATTACCTCACCACTAGCTTTTTGTTATTGGACGTTGATTTGCACTCATGCCATCTGATCCTGTGGAGAGGTATCTTTATGCAGTAGGTGTTTGGTTGTGAAGAGTGGCAGATGGGAAACACATCGTTGACTTCTACTCCCTGTGGAATTCATTGAGGCTGCACAGAGCCACACAAATCCTACAGGACATCCTAAAGCAGTTGAAAATTCCACGGTGCTTCCCAAGAGGCCTGACCTGAAGCAGGCAGTGCCTTCAAATCATGGTCCTGTCAAAGGAAGAAACGAAGGTGTGAGTGGGGTATCCACTCCAAGCTTTCTTATGGGAGTGGAGTGGGAAAATGCAGTTTGTGTTGATCCAACAACCTCCAGGGAAGGTGAATGGAAATGATCTGGCTCACTAGTGGAAATGATCTGGCTCACTAATGGAAATGATCTGGCTCACTAGCTACTCCTGATACTTGGAATTCTTTAGATATCAACTACCTGATGTCTGTGTCTCTTCCTCAAGAGGTGACGAAAATATGCCCATGTTTATAAAATGATTACCCACACATTGAACAAAACAACCCAACTGGACTTCCACAACGATCAGCGCCTCCAATCTGTACACGAGCAGCCTGATTTCAGAGGTGAAAACTAGGCTTGAAACAGTGCAGTGCTGAGATGATGCCAACATCTGGCGTGCTGGCACCTGGAAAGAATAGCAGGGCTTTGTTTTAGCATAGGAACCCAGGCCTTCATATCTCCTTACATTTTATTTCTGAAGTAGACAAACTGTGGACAGAAACAGCTTGACCAGGTAATAAGGATCTGTGGAGTCTGGCAAATGTGTAGAGGGAACTGCTGCCTCTGCTCCTGGCTACACTCAAGGCTTTGGAAGTGCTTGTTTAACCAGTGCTTTGCCTCCCTGAGGGTTTGGAGGATTAGACCCTTCATGAGGGACTGCTGATGCATGCTGTGTGAGGTCACTGGATAAAACACAACCACCACAGTGAGTTACTGAGCTCTGCTCTTTTCCCTTTCTGTATGCTTTCATAAATCTTCCCTTCTTTTCAGTGCAGTAGCCTGAAAGGATAAAAAATGATGGACCTGGTCTGCTCAGCTAGCAGGTAGCTGAGACTGCTGCAGAGATGGCCCCGCAGGGCTCCTGGTGGACGTTCAGGAGATGCTGTTTGACAGAGGAAACTACTGTTTAGTTCCTATCAGCATCATGTGGCTGCTGATGGGATGTGGGCATCTTACACTGAGCTTGAGAGGACACCAGGACACCTTAGTAAGGTATCTCCCTCTTCCCAGTGGCTCTTTGTAACTGAATTAGTTAATGGGTCATTTTTACATGTGATTTTGTCTGAGGAGGCAACCCATAATGTTTTGTTGGCTACTGACTGCTCTCTAGTCTTAAAAAAACCCCTTAGTTCTATCACAGAGCGCACTCAGGAAGCGCCTCACACCTCACCAAGCAGAACACAGTGCTGGGGGGTGGCCTGAGGGGTGCACCCAGGTTGTATTTGCTAGACAGTCAAGCTTTCTTCTGAGAAAAGATAATCAGTCAAGGCCCTGGGGCTGTCCTAGGTGGTAGAGAATCCTGATTAATGAACAGCTTACTAAAAAATACACTCTTCCCAAGAGCTGTCACAGCCTGAAGAATTGTGCCAGCCCTCCCTAGCTGTGTCCTCCACAGCTCAGTGAGCCCAAATTGCTCAGTCACTCTCAGAGCTTTTTTGGAGGCATGGGAGGTTTTTCAGCGTTCACGGTGGATCTGTCAGGATGTCTGGCTGTCAAGAAAAGAAAAAGGCTTTTCCTGTACAGGTATATCTATTTTTTTGCATAAATGTTGTGTAAGAGATGGCCTTCCTTTCCATTTCGGGTCCTAGCTGCTGGCTTTTTGCTGAACATGGATTTCCATAAGGAATGTGGTGCAGGTAGAAGGTGGATGAGCAACGATTTTCCCTTAGCTGTCTGTGTTACTGGCAGATCTTTGTCATCTGAGTGAGGACGGGGAGAGCTGCAGTAAGCTCCACTGCCTCTAACATGAGCTGCAGTAAGCTCCACTGCCTCTGACATGCATCTTTATGAAACTCCAGAGTCAACTAAAGCCAAAAATTTCCTAAGGCCAAGGAAAATCCTAGAGCCCACTTGAATATTTTTAGGACTTACTCTAGAAGTCGTTGCACAGGCTAGAGGCAACTCAGTACTTTGTGGGGCTTTATAGCAGCAGAAGTCAGCCTTTACGAGCACACAAGTCCTGTGTCAAAAATCTTCCCACTGCTAAGATCCAAAATGGAAATCACCATTCCTTGGATAATGGAGAGGAACTGCTGTGGGATAACACTGACTCTGGGATTCACAGCGACGCAACGCTGCCCTGTCCTGCATTGCAGCATGGAAACAGGAAGGTTAGAGATAGCTTGGCCTTCATCTGTCACAACAGGAGGGGTTGCCTGCTAACACAGTGATAACTATGATAACTATGAAGTGTATATCCCCTACAAAGTACTCAGATTCCACAGTAACTAACGAGTTTGGATACTGACTACTAGTTCAGTCAGGCTACCATCATATTAATTTTAAAAAACATTAAACTCACTGGATTTTGATCTTTGCATCAAGGGCTGTTCCTCTCATTTAGCCTCGCGACAGGCACGCTGGCCTGAGACTTTCTTCTGAAATTAAGGGTCATAGGCTTCAGGAGATGAAAGATTTGTCTTCCTCCATGACTGAGCACTCGATCGGACTCTCAGTTACCCTTTTGCAGCTCAATTCGCATGGGGACAATCAAGAACAAGAGCATCATCAGTGCCTCCATAACCTGCAGTCTTTTTTTTGCTTCATACTGCACTGGAATTCCTTTGGTGCAGGAAAACAGGAGACTCTTGTAAATGTCAACTGTGTTTTGAGGTATCAAGAGTTTGACTATTCAGTGTTCCTACTGCAGATAGTACATTTCCCCCAGATTTTTAAGAGCTTCTAAGCTATCTAGGGGATCCTGCTCCAGCACGGGGAGTGGACTAGATGAGCTTTCAAGGTCCCTTCTAATCCCTAACATTCTGTGTCTCTGTTTATGGGTATTTTTATAGGCAGTTATCCTATGAAGGCAGCACAAAACAGTCTCTGTAAAATGATTCTCGTGGCCACTCAAAGGAATCAGTCCATGATCCCAGCGTTTCCTTGCATTTTCATCATAAGGAAGACAAATCTATGGCTGGGACAGGAGTGAGTGTCAGCTCACAGGCAGCCCACGGCACTTTGAAAAATGGGTTTAATAACAAGTAGCCTTGCTGCTGAAATTGGCTCTTTTCTATCCAGTATCTCTGTCGCTGGTTGGCAGAAGCCAGGCAGACCATTCCAGCATCTAATGCAACACCGGAGGAGTGACAATACACAGTCCATAGACTCATGGCAATCACGTTAATTTATCAGACACCCCTAAGTTAGAATACTTCTGAAACAGCAATGGGAAAACACTCCCCTTATCCCGATGCAAAGCCCATGTTCCCCATTTTTCCCTACATCTTTCTGCAGAAAATACCAGTCTGAGCAAGACCCTGGGTTTAATCTCGGCTGACTTTCAGCTTTTCCTCTCCTGTTGTGTTTCTTTTGTAAGGTAACCGGATTGTGAACCTAACCAGTTCATTTGGACCCCACGTTGGCTCTGAACACACTGGATTAATAAATCCACGCGTATTCAGTCAGGATGAATGGAAGAAAAGTAAAAATCCTCTTCTTTAATAGGAAGCGACACTCTTTTTAAGCTACCATCCACAATTATTCAATTCAACAAGGTTAAAAGAATGGCAAAACAAGGACACCGGGTATGTTTTTCACCATCTGCCTTTTCCTTCAGACCATAATAAGTCCAGAGCCCCGTGAGCACATTTAATAAACCCACTCAGTGGCTATGGTCTGAGATTACTCTAGAAGAAGCCATTAAGCCCATTGCTTGATATTAGAAAGCAGTAATTGCATCAGCACACGTGAGTTTTCTTTCCCTTCGTAATGCTGGCTGGCTTTAAAGGCTCATCCTGACAGACAACATGCCAGCCCTTTAGAGGAGCAATATAATTAGCTGCCTCCTACCCCACTGCTACTCGCTTCTCTTATCTCTGGGTTGATCTGGAAAGTCAGAGTGAGGGAAATGTTGGCTCCAAGTTAGCGCAATGGCAGCAGAGACAGAAACGCGGCCTTGATTTAGTGGGTCAGGAGGGTTCTTGCAGAGGCAGGAGCCCCAGACACACAGCCCTGTTGCTAGGGAACTGTATCGATCCTCTCCAGCTTTTGCACTGACAGCCTCTGCTCCGCTGTGATTGAACACCATCATTTACAGGAGTGGGAGAGTTAGAAGCTTTGCCTTGGCTTTAATATTTATGAAGTAGTTTTAACCATTGAAGCTTTAAATGTCTAATGTTGTTTTCTTTTTCCAGAGCAGTAGCTTACCTTTGGGAGTAGCTCCATCACTCTAGCTGGGCAAATTACTTCACGCTGGAGTCAGACAGCGTGTTTTCTCCGAGCCAAATGCAACAGTAGGAGGCTTAACGGGCCCAGGAAAATAATTAAAGTATATTTTTCCTTATTCGTTTAAGTTCTCTCATTATTTCAAGAAAACTTGTGCTTTATGTGATACACATCACGGTACGGGTTGAACCGAAGAGCAGAAAAAATCAGATTGAAAGGCAGTTCAGGAGGCTTTAGAATATTTTTATAAAGGTTAAAAGAATAAGGTGTAAAAATGCAGAGTGTAGAGACAGAAGGTGTTAGCACAGCCCAGCAGGAGTTACCCACTCCCCTTTCTCAGAGGGATGAGGACCGCACGTTCCCTGTCTTTACCAGGCTAATTTGGAGGTTTGTCATTGTGCAAGCACAACGGGAGAGTTTTAAAGCCAGGCTTGTTAAGAAGGTTCCACAATGGGTCTCTGCAGCTGATGCTGCAGCCCCCACCCTCCACTCTAGCGAGCATCCTCACTGGCTGACTTGCAGCTTTGTTCCTGCATGCGTGATCCGTGTGAGCCTGGAAGAATGGCAGTGCTCTCTGGGGGAAGGGTGGGGTACCAGACACCTCAGCTGTTGCAGGCAGTGTGCAAACAGACTGTGTCCGATGATATAATTGAAGGAGATGGAGCACCTGAGTCCCTGTCCCAGTAGATTCCCAGAGAATGTGCCTTGATAGCAAGGTGATGCAATGAAGCCTCACGGATTAGAAAGATTAGATTATATGAGATCAAAATAAGTCAGTATTAAGCCCTTCTGTACCAACAGTGAGCAGAACTGGTGGGTTTGTGGTTTAAATCTGGAAAATTCTCAGTTTGAACTTCCAAAGTCTCCATTAGAATTGAATCAAAACTATATCCTTGACCAAACTTCTGCTGATTTTACTTCTATAAAAAAACCCAAGAATTTAAAATGTATGTGAGGTGGTTAAGGTTTTGGGATCCTTCTTATTATCACTACCCAGGGCCGGCAGCAAACCTGTCTAGCAGTAGCCTTGGAAACTGAAATAATCGCTTTAATCAGACACCAGATGCCTGATACGGACCTGCGTAACAGATCCCACAGTGGCATGAGGGAATTGAGTGTAGCATAGGAAGGGTGTTCAGTGAGCAGGAACTGATTATATCAGAAGAGCTATAGGGACAGCCACTCCCCGACAGCACTCCAGTCTCACAATAGGAAATGTTGCTCTGTGCTGTTTTGCTGTCGCCCTAATTACTGAGGAGGCTGCATCTGACCCTATACCAGTCCTGTCTGTTAGGAAGCCCACACTGACAGCAGCCCCCAGTGAAGTCCCTGGATAATAACGTAGGATGCCAGGCTTGTAAAAGATGCAGTGGTTCCCTGTAAGGCAGTTCAGCACAAACAAAACATTTCTTCTATTGACATCACGAGAGTCAGCACAACTGGGCCTGGCTTATAAACAGCATTCTTCAGCTTCGATTATGCTGCATATCCTGTAGTTAACTAAGTGCCTCTGCTTGGAATTCAAAATTAAGAAACCTAAGAATTAATAAAATAAATATAAAAATATTCAAGCTTGTTCTAGAGGCTCTGTCTGCTGTCTTTCTACAGCCTTTCTCCTGAATCTAAGCTCATTGTTCATCACTTCAAAGCCACCTTCTCTCACTTTCTCTAAGGATCCGTGTTACAGTGACACTGTCTCAGAGACCGAGGAATGGGGACAATGGATGTTAACCCAGTACTGAGTTTCCTTTTCCTTACAAATAACAGTACCATCACCTTTTCCATAGCATACAACATACTGATCTTTAAATAAACTCTTCAAACTGCACTGCTGCTAGCATCAGAATCAGATCCTTTCCCAACAGAGCATTGACATGATAAAGGTGTAATACTCAGATCATTACATCTCATGAAAGTAAATTATTACCCTCAGGCATGATAAAACCTAGTCCTACACTTTACAACCCTTATATTAAGTCTTGATAGATCTGCCAAAATAATTACTGCCTCTGTTTAGCCTTGCATAATGTTTGTTATGTTTCCTCTTCAAATGTGTTGCACAAACACCCTGCCTGAGTCACCGCTCGTAAATCATCTAAGGCAGCAGCACAATATTCAGGTCCAGCCTAAAGTCCACTCGATTCAGTAGGGAGCCTGCTGTTAGCTGCAATGTCTTCAGCTCTCTAAATGCTATCTCACGCAATTAAGAACAAAGATATCAGGAATTCTGCTCTCCCTAAAAGCTGCTGGTTTATGCATAAATGTTATAGATGTATATGCATGTATCTGGGTTCATAGAGTCACAGAATCAGAGAGTCATCAGATGTGTTGGGTTGGAAGGGACCTCCAAAGGTCATCTAATCCAATGCCCCTACAACAAGCAGGGCCATCTCTAACCAGACCAGATTACCCAGAGCCTCATCCAGCCTGACCTTGAATGGCTCTAGGGATGGGGTCTCCACCATCTCTCTGGGCTGCCTGTTCCAGGGATCCACCACTCTCAGATTCAGGAACTTTTTCCTCCTGTCCAGCCTAAATCTCCCCTTTTCCAGCTTCAAACCCTGACCCCTCATCCTATCATTCCCTATCCTTGTGAACAGTCTTCTCCAGCCTTCTGAGACACCCCTTTCAGGGACTGGAAGGTTGCTATCAGGTACTACCAGAGCCTTCTCCTCTTCAGTCCGAACAATCCCCACTTTCCCAGCCTGCCTTCATTAGAGAGCTGCTCCAGCCCTCTGATCATGGACATGTGTGCCTGTATTATATATATAGATACCTACACACACACGTTTTACTTATCCTATAACAAACATCGATTCCCAGCAATCCCTTTGTCAGCTGAAACTTGTTTATCCACTGTTTGTTTGTTTTTATTTCAGTAGTGACTAGCTGAGAAACGTTATAACAGAGTCTGCTACAGGTATCTGAAAACCATGAACAAGAGCCAAACACTTCCAGTGGAATATGTTTCTCTTTCCTTGCTGAGCACTTTGCCTTTCGTTTCCATACTGAGGTGGGTATGAGTGAGCACATCCACTGCATTTCCTACCAGTGGCCATAAGTTTCCCAGTTCTTCTTGACCTCTATGTTCTGAGCAGAACATGCAAGTTGTCTAAGACATAAAACCATCTGCTTTTTGGAATATAATAAGCCATAACTTCAGAATTTCCTAGTTTTTCACCTGAGGCTCTGTACCACGGAGCAGCAGACTTGCCTCTGATGCCTCAGTCTAGGTACCACCTAAGTGGGATAGAGAAGGAGGGCAAACATCAGATCAGTTTCAGTAGTTGTGAACTTTGCTCCCAATCAATTAAGCAAATGGTGACAGTTTAGGCTGTAGACATTTACTCACCAGTATATTTAACAAGACCCAGAACTGCTTGTGAGGGTGGATAAATCTATCTTAGCAAACAAGTCTAGGCCACACTTAGCCCTGGCTACTGCAAAACCTTCAGTCATGGTTACCTGCCACCCTGCCAGGGTCACACACTGGGCATGCACGTGATAAAGCAAAAGCAGTTTCCCACCTCCACTCCTGTGTCAGAATTTGCAGCTGTCCCTGCAAGTAAATCAATGTTTTCTTGATCAAAGCAGTTATCTGAGTGTTCTCCACACCCCTCTCTACTACTTTATTCCTATTCATTGCTGCGTGGTTTCACTGGGGATGTTGGTGTCAAGCACAGTGCAGAGTGATGATGGTCACGGCTTAGCATTCGGTTCTGAAGTGTCAGGGTATCTGACTGCCTGTCGGAAATGCTGGCCCGGATGAGTTGCAGCTGCCTGGAACTGCATGGTAAATAAGACCAAAAGCTTCTAGCAAAGGCTTAAGGCACTGGACAAGATGTTCACTCACCATGATTACATCCGACAGCTTGTAGCTCTCAAGCGATCCCTGTGATTTTTAACAGATCTTCAACTCACTCACTCTTGTTGAGTTTAGCTGCATTAAATCTTTCTTAGAAAGATGGGGTTTCTTTTGCATTAAGACTTTTTCTCCATGTATTTAGTGGGAAAAGGGGGTTTCAGCATTCCAGTCACTCATCCATGGCTTCCTTTGACCAGGTGATTAACTTTTTTTGTTCCCTTTTATCTCCAGGTACTGTAGTGTACTCGGCAGGCAGAGGATCAGAAGTAACCCAGCCTCTGCAGCTTCCTGCAGCTGTAACGTGGGCTAGAAGCTAAAATCAAGCAGTGTGTGAGTAGGAGGAGCAGAACACAGATGTCTTAGCCTGGGACCTGGGACCCTCAGGAGTCGTCTCTGTCAGTAGGTATCTCTGACAGTGAAAACATGATGCTGTTCCTGCCTTTAATCTCTACTCACCTCTTATTCCATATTTCTTATTTGCAGACATCTCTAAGTTATTTGGAGTTGCCATCCCTTAAGTGTCATTAACGTCATTACTGATTTTCTCATTCAGCACATTCACATTAGTTCTTTTGTGTGTGGAAAGGATTGAGTGTTGCACATCGCAAATGCTCTTGAGGAGCAAAGAATTTAATGTGTGATAGAAAAGAGGGAGCTATTTAAAGGGATTCCAGTATTCAACTCATGACTAAGTGCACGGGGAACTTAATAGTATTGAAATATTAAAGACAGGAGATGAACATCTTCTAAGAATGCCCCGGATGTCCAAACACTCACTGATAAAAGCTTTTGCCACCCATTTAAGATGACACTGTGTCACAGATGGAACTATGCTCTTCACTCACAAGACAGAGGTAACAATCTATTTATTGATATAACAGTGATTTGACCAGCAAATGTGACTTCTTAATAAGATTCGGTGGCAAAGTACACCAGATTGTTCACTGCATGGAGAGCAGCATCACACAAAGCTGGCAGGAGACCCTCCCATTTAAAAGATTGCACACATGCAGTTTATATTAAATGTTGTCTTCACCAAGCTTCAGTGTTTTCCCTGCTGTTGGTCACTTACTGATGATCTGTCATGGCAAGGAACCTCTCAACCTCAAGGAGTCTGCTTAACAGGTGTCTCTGTCCAAGGGGAGATCCTGGTGTGCAGTCAGCTGCCACGCAGGATTGCTCCAAGCACTCTTGGGATGCCCACTGTTGAAGGGGGTCAGATGATTGACTCAATTTACACACAGCCTTGCACTTGGGGTTACTGCTGAAGTCAGTCCAGGGCTATTGTACTGTTCTGTTTTCCCTGGATCCATATTAAGCAGGATGCAGTCATCACACCCACAGACAATGTTATTGAATCCACAGCTCAGAAAGGAGATAAGGGCCACGTTGATGGGGGGTGAAGCACACTCCCATTTTCTGGCAAATTTGAAGGATAACATAACACTTAAGAATGGGAAAAGGGTAAAACTAATTGACATAGTGCTGTAGTTTGGCCCTGATGGGGCCAGCTGCCCTCCAAAGCTGCTCTAGCACTGTCCCTTCTTGGATGGATAGGGGAGAGGAAATTATTATGAGGAGCTGGTGGGTGAAGACAACAAGAGTTTAATAAAGCAGAAACAAAGGCCACACACAGAAGCAAAGGTAAATAATACAGATTTAGTCTCTACTTCTGCTGATTCTCCATCAGCAGACCTAATACGCAGAGTGGTTGCTCTGGAAGACAGAGCACCATCAACAAATGCCCACCCCTCTTGCTTCTTTCCCCTCACTTTTCTATCTGAGCTGAGGCCATACTGTCTGGAGTAGTCTTTTGGCCAGTTTGGGTTATCTGGCCTGGCTCAGCCCTCAGCCTCCTGCTGTAGAGATGTTAGGAAAGGAAAAAAACCCAAACCATACACACAGAAAGGTCAAAGCACTGTAAATGCCATGTTTGGATGATGGGAATTATCTCCATGTCCACCAAAGAAATGAGGTGAGTTACTGCTGCTGTCAGTATTTAAAAAGCACATTGCTAACGTTAATATTTGATTTGCCTAATGCAGAGTTCATTGCTGTGCAACAACTCATCTAAATCATCTCCTTATTAACGCTCACCCAGAATCAAATCACTCCCAAGCACTTGCCTCAGACATGTCTAGGAATACTGAGCAAATGTGTTACCCTCAGTCTTGCTGTAAAGAAGCTCTGCTAGATTCACAATGATCAGCCTCTCTGCCCTCAAGCAGATCAACACTCCCTCTCACCCAGCCTGAATTTACTCCAGAGGATTGTGCCAAGACTGAGCGCGTGGACCAACTACTCAGAGGAAATGTAGCTGGGGAGAAGGGTGGCCTGCTGACTGTTTAGCGTGGTGGGCTGTATCCTTCACCAGAGGACCAGAAACCTTGCAGAACTCCCTCCCTCACTTGGCTATTTAATTGGAAAGCATTTGCCAATGGAAAAAAAAATGAATAAAGTGGGAGGGCTCGAATAATTCGGATTAATCAAGGAAAGAGGGCTGTTATGACAGAGCGTGTGCAATCCAGGTGGCAACAGCAGTCTTCAGAAGACATTACTCTTGACAGAACTTCATGGGAAGGATCCCTAGTGATTGATTCAATCATTGTGCCTGCTGTGTAATTAACACAGGAGGAAAGAAGCAGAGCTGACTGTGTAGGATAGCCGTGATACAGCACCTTTCGCTGAGCACACACTGTAGCTGTCAGCAGCTCTGCCGTCAGAAAACTGCACGTTCCCTACCGTGAAGAAGAAGGCAGTTGAGAACACCTGTTTTTTCTGACTTTGGTGTTCAGGTGTCTGCACTGCATTTCAAGTTTAATATTGTTTAAAATTCATTCACTGGTTTGGCATGGCAAACCTCACTGGCACCGTCAGTAGCTAAAACCCTTCTATTGTGTGACACACAGTGTGTCACAGGTGAGAATCCACGTGCTGGGGACTCACTATGGGCCATTTAAATGCTAGTCACAGCGAGTACTGGAGTACAGTAGATGGTAGCCATGGAAACCAGTCAGAGCTTAC
Organism: Upupa epops; assembly: GCA_013397515.1. Taxonomy (NCBI): domain Eukaryota; kingdom Metazoa; phylum Chordata; class Aves; order Bucerotiformes; family Upupidae; genus Upupa; species Upupa epops. Next base: position 46,862 of record VZRI01001787.1, on the reverse strand, counting down.
CTTCATAACATTTTTTTTACAAAATATAGATTCCAAAGGCTGATTTTTTCTTTGGGGGCACGGTTGGCTCTAGTATCTAGCAAATGATCCATTAGATGGTTTTAAAATAGGCTGGATTTAAAAATGCCTTGAAGATGTTGCACAGTGCTCATTTCTGAAGAGCAGGTGGGTTACTAAAACACGCTAAAGGCTCCAAAACCTCCTGGAGGCATGCAGCAAATGTGAGGCATGGAATCAGAGTACACCACAGGCTGGCTGCACCAAGAGCTGGTAGGGCTGCTGCTGCCAGCCTCTCATTTCCAACCACTCCTGAGGAGACCAAAGGACTGGATAGGATGTGCAAAGTGACAGGGAAGACAGGTATGCAAGCAGCTGAGGAATGCATGCTGAGCAGGAGATACAGAGCGAAGAGCTCTTGTAAAGGCAAGATGGTAGGATTTAATGCTTTGAGCCTGGTGGTAGGGAAGACAGAAGCTCTTGGGGCTGCAGGAGCTTTGCTGTGAAACGTGCAGTTTTCTGGAAGGAAAGACTAATTAAGAAGGTATCTTCCATAGGAAGCAGGAATACCTTCTAAAGCTTTTTCACTTTGAGATCAGGTACTGGGATGTAAAAAGAGCATAGCTCTCTGGTTGGTAGGGGAGGATGTTTGTCCAGATAGAGTTCTCTAATGAAAAGACCTTGGCAGTTCCCATGCTGCAAAAAGTGAGCAGGGAGACATGACCTGTGCACTCCAAGCACTGGGTATTTGATATCAAACACTGTGAGCACCACAGCTCCAGCAAAAATGTTCAGGGCCACAGCAAACAGGAGAGGTGGCTTCAGGAGCAGGATGAAAAGTGAGACCCTCCAGCGGTGGTGACCACTGCAGAGAAGAGACAGTTCCCAGCAAAATTTCCAGTTTATAGTGAACATGACATTGTTTTGCTACTTCTGTTGGCAGCTTAGACCAGCTGCTCTGCCTTTATCTCCTTCTAGCCTTAGCTTCTGGCTGCCCTGAATCTACTGAAGACTTCGATCACTATGGAGAGCCATGGCTGGTGCGAATGAAGCAAACAGCATCTTATCAGCTTTATGCTCAGTCTTCTCAAAAACACAGCTTTCTCGAATAGAAAATGTATTACCTGCTTCTGTTTCAGTGAAACCAGGACAACCTGGTGAATGTTCATCATATTTACTGAGAAATTACAGAAGGAGAGCAATTACTCACACACTGTGTAGTTTAGTATTATCTATATTGATCTATAGGCACTCTCAGAATGAAGGATAGGTTTATAATGAAGGGAACATCCCTTCTCTCTCCCATTTTTTTTCAAGAGCTAAGACCAGGAAATCTACTGGGGAATTCAAAATTCACTAAGGAGTAAACTAGATCTAAAAATCTGGGGCTATGTGAGAGTACAACAACAAACACTTGTGAGGTCCCTACTCAGCCATACTCTGCTGAACCTGAAAATCAATGGTCTGCATTAGTTTCAGATTGCAAAATAAAAAGCCCTTCCTTAATATGGAAGTGTGACATTTCTCTTAAAAATACATTCTAGATCTGTGTTTGACAATTTGAATTGCATTTTAAAGTGCCTGGGTCCTCTCATCATGGAGTAGACTGAGTTTGGAAGACGGGGAGAGACTGTTATAGGATGAAAGGTGAAATGGCTGAGTAAGGAAGGAAGTTTAGCCGTAAGAAAACTGTGTGCTCCAGTGACTGAAAATCACATTAAAGAAGTTAAGAACCTGAAAGTGTTCAAGGCCAGGTTGGACAGAGCTTTGAGCAACCTTGCCTGGTCAAGGCAGGACTATGAAACTAAGGAGTCATAGAATGGTTTGGGTTGAAGGGACCTTAAAGATTACCTAGTTCAAAGCCTCCTGTCATGGGCAGCCTCCCACTAGAACAGGTTGCCCAAATCCCCATCCACCCTGGTGCTTAAACTTTAAGGGCCTTTCCACCCAGAAGTCGTGTCCTGCAAGAAAGGTTAGGATGTGTAGAAGGCTCTTGGTCTTCAGTATCATTTCCATCAGATATTAGGAAGAATTCATTCACTGACAGCTTGGTCAGGGGTTGGACAGGCTGCCCAGGGAGGAGTGGGTTCACTGTCTCTGGAAGAATCCAAAAAACAAGCAGATGTAGCACTAGGGAACAGGATTTAGTAGGCAGGATGGGGTTGGGTTGATGGTTGGACTTGATGACTTTGGAGGTCTCTTCCAAACTTAATGATGCTATGATTGTAGTGTGGGAGAAACCATGTTCGGGCTGCCAGAGAACATGTTCGACCTTGATATCGACAAAACAAGGCTCTGTCCTTGAGGAAAGGTGGTATGCAGAAATTGCAGCCAAATGGCATTAAGACAAACAAGTAGGCAATGCTTTTGTATCCAACGATAAAAGGAACACAGGTTTGCTTAATAAACTGTCTTTGCTGGATCAAGTTGTTGAGTCCATGCCCTCCACGGCCACGTTCTATGACTATCACTGTGTTCTATGAAGATTACAGTCATTTTCTGATGTGGTTTAGCATAGGGATGGGGGTAACCAAACACTAAAGAAGAGGAAGAGCCTATTTTGCTTTCCTAGAAAGACGTGAATCCTGGGAGCTCCAGTTATGTTAAAAACACATTAAAACCAAACTCCAAATACCACCCACATAAACCCAGCCTGAATAATACACCGACTCTAAGCACAGCATTTACAACTAGCTTCTTGACATCTTCTGTCAGACAGAAGAAAATACTGTATAAAAATGCTAATTATTCCTACACCAGAACTAACAGGAAACTGTTTGTACTCACTCAGCTGGGACCAACCTGTGGATGTCCTTTCTCATCTCTCAGATCCTGCAATTTTTTGCATTCTTCTCAGGCCATTGCATTTCATCCCTTCCTTCCAGTTCCCAGTTCAGCCTTCTCTTTTTTACAAGCTGGAGCAATGCGGTTTGTTGCCTATAAAAGATCAACCCACCAGTCAGTCCCCAGGGATCCCCATCATTTCACTAGGCTATTTTTCATAGCTTTTCCTGGAAAAGTATGTTCTCTGGCATTCAGTCAGACGCTTCCTCAGGGTGCACAGACAGTGGACAGCAAGGAATCAGAGAAAGATTGCACAGGTTGCACAGGATGGCATCCAGTTTTGAATGTCTCTGGAAAATGAGACTCTACAACCTCTCCAGGCTGCCTATTCCACCACTCTATTGTAGTCAAAGTAAAGTCTTTCTTTATGTCAGATGAAGATTCCTCTACCCATTAGTACTCTTGGCCTTTCACTAGGTACCACTGAGAAGAGTCTGGCCCCATTGTCTTGACAACTGCCCCTTAGATATTTATAAGCATTGGTAAGATGCCTTCTCAGTCTTCTCTTTTCCGGACTAAACAAACCCAGGTCTCTCAGCCTTTCATCATAAAAGAGGTGTTACAGTCCCCTAACCATCACTGTAGCCTTTCACTCTACTCTTTCCAGTAAATCCTTATCTTTCTTGAACTAGGGAGCCCAGACCTGGACAAAATAAAGAGAGAGGAAATAAGGAATCCATTACTAATAACAGCCTGTAACAACTTTTTTTGACACAGGCATAGTTGGTTTTGTTTCTGGTCACAGACTGAGCAGCTGTCACAGCCTGCCACTGAGGAACTGGGAATTGCTTGAGTAAGTGAAAGAAGAGGCCCAGAGGGTGTTTGATGTTTCCTTTGTGCTTGGCTGGACTGTGTGGCTGAAGAAGCAGAAGGGACTCATAGATTCTTAAACCTCTGGCAAAAAGACAGAGACTGAGGTTTGAAGTGCATGTTCTTGTTGCATCAGAGATGCTGGAGCAGCCTGAGGATCATGCTTGTTCAACCATCATCTGCCGGCCATGCCATGCTGACTCTGAAGACTTCACCAAAAGTGAAAAAGAGAGAGATAGAGACTGTGTATGGTTGAAAAAGAGGCTTTCCGTGATCGGCACAACTCATGAGTGAGCCTCTGAGCCCCAGAATGGAGGGGCAGTTGTCATCCCCTTTTGGTACAAGGGATGACCTTTTCCCCAGGGGCTCTCATCTGTGTCTCCCCTTTCCCTCAGAATATGAGTAGTGCTGCTGTGACACAGTTTCTCTTTGCTTATTTTACTTATTTGGGTATTTTTTTTCTTTTTCTTTGGTGGGGGTTCAATAAATCCTTCCTTTTCAGCAAAGTTACTTCACTGCCTGGCCAAGGCACCAACTCAAGGACCAATTGAGGCGCCCTTTTCAACCCAGGATAAATAGTTATGGGCCTTTTCAGTTTCTGGTTCCATTTCAAAGATCAGAAATAGGTTTCTCAATCTCTCCTGGGGGTTTCTTATGCCAGTTGCACACTTTTACTAATAATTGATCCACTTCATCCTGACAGGCACTACATTTCTGAGACCTGTTTATCCAGAAGGTTGAGACACATTGTACCTTGATGCAACAGATGTTTTGCTGGGAAGACAACCACAGCCCTATGAGTTTATGTTTACTGAATTTCCTTGGATTTTAGTTTAAACTTAGGATGGATTGATTCCACCGCTCTCTCTTCCCAGGCATCCAAATTTGTTTTTCATTATTGTGGTTATAATGAGTTCTGCAAGAAAACATCCACCCTCTGCTCCTTCAGGTGTCAAGAACAGTAAAAGCTTTAGAGTAAAGCCTTTATCAAATCAAAGAATAACTCAACGATGTCTTTACGTAGGGTAAAATATGTCTGCAGTGCAAATGGATTTGAAGTCACCCTACAAGCTGCAGTTTATGTTAATTAGATCTACAATGAAATTTTCACAGTGGTAATGAACTGTAGAAAAGAAAGCTCATTAAACCTGCAGAGGTACTTTCATTTGCTCAGTACTGTTGGACTGTAAGTTGTTGTCTCAGTTACACATATCCTGTGCAGACATAACTGTGCACAAGTCAAAATCCAGGAGAAAAAAATAGGCTCATTGGATTTCTTCTTTCAAATTCTTTTTTTTATTCTTATATGTAGTAGGGATTAATCATCTTTTTATGAGGAATCTTGTTTTTTATCTTATTTTATTGATAATATTTTATATTATTATATTGTATTAGTAATTTGTCATTATAAGATTCTTTTCCAACGACTCTTGTATCAGTGATGGGTTTTTTTGTCCTGCGATTTAACAATTGTTTCAATTTCATTATAATATTTTAAAAATCATTGCTAAGTATAATGTTATTTTCATTATATTTGCATATATTTCAGCAAAAAAAGAGGTCAGAAGC